>CAJNAR010000183.1:0-151604 GCA_905220665.1 Albugo candida
CAGCCGAGGTGTACATCTTCCTTAGTAATTATTTATCGTTAGAGATAGTTACCAACTGCGCCGGTACATTCTGCCCACAAATTATGAGCTTAAAACTGATCAATTGTCGCATCATGCACAACCTTTTTATAAGAAATCATCGAGATGCGGACGAGAGGAACGGAATGAAGCTGAACGAAGTAAGACAGGTTCTGCAAAATATTGCCTACAAAAGAATGGCACGTCGCCACCCATTGAAAGGAAGGTTTCAAGAAGCATTAGCAGATTCCGGGAGTCTTAACATCTTACCTGGCGAAGAGTACAATTGTATTAAAGTATGGATGATTCCTACGCTCAGGTCGGGATGCATCAGTTGTATTCTCAAAGATGTGACAGGACATCGTTTGGTGGTCACTTTGTCTCTGTATATTTCGCTGATTTTTACGGATGCATTCAAACCAATACCGACTTGCTCTGCATGCAATTTAACAGAGGTGCTGCACCCCGATGACTGCCGAAGAGATATTTCTCATCGTCGGGATAACTTTGAAGTATACCAGAAGCCATCACACTTCGAAATGCAAAATGAGCTGGATAAACGCTGTCTTGCGGTTTATCACAGCAAATCGGAAAAAATTAGATGTGAGCGCTGTATCAATAATAACTTGGAGCTACGAAACGAAGCTCAACTTATTCAAAGCTCTCCGTTACTTTTTGATCTAACCATATCAATACGAAAACCGAGCCCGGAAGCATTCAAAAGTTCAATATCAAAATGTGTCCAAGATTACAAATGTAGCAGAATTCAAAATGTCCCCTATGAATTCTGCGCAGCACATCGAGAATTTATAATGGCGCAGTCGATAGGACGAACTTCGGTAAAAGCGTTTACCCAGAATCGTATCCCCGTAGGTGTTTGGCCTCCCCTAGAGAGCTCCGTTTTTCAAAGCATGAATGTATTGGTGCAGCCAAGAAGTTCTGTAGGTAATTCCAGATCGGCATATACCTCACAAATTTGGCCAGCTTCGAGCAATATCGCGTTAGTAGAGTTTGAATATACGGAAGGAAAAGTCAAAGATTGCCTCAAGTGCTTAGTAGAGCATACAGAGGTTTTTTTCTTTTACAGAAACGAATATACACCCAAGGGATACGTCTGGATGCGCCCGGCTGGCTCAACTATCGTATCTCGCTGCGTTGGGAACCATTGCACAAGCCTTTCTTATACTAATAAAATGAACACGAGACGTCCGGTTGGACAGCGCCAACTAACGAATGTGGACATCATAACTTCAATTGGATCTTTTCCAAATCGGAAAACTAGTTAACAAGGAAACATATCTTTTGTGAATATATCAGTCTAGTAGACGCTTTAACTTGTCAGAAGTTTAAGCAAGCATTTCAAAAAAATGACGAGATACGCACTTTTTAAATTACAATTAGTTGCAAATTGTTTTTGTAAATGTTCAGCAACTTTAGAAAGATCTGGTGAGTTACGTAAGCTTCTTTATTCATAATAGGGTGTTGTATTATAAGAGAATATGCAAATCAAGTCTTAGCAAATCTTATTACGATAAAAACGCTCATGCATCCCAGGAATAAAAAAGTACGAAGTGGTTGCCACCTTCACTCTCAAAAACAAGTAAGCGGTACATATAAAAAGAAGAGCTCATCATGTCCCCACAGTTTGTCGTCCTTTTGCCAATAATTAACATCGAAAGGAATACTTCTTTCTAATTTAACTGGTTCATCCAAAATCCTTCAGATCGATGACATCGACTTCTAAAGCTGGAAAGTTGCGACGGAGTCGTTTGTTTGTGAAAGAATGATTACCGGGATCTTGTGTGAAGTCTAGTAAAGACAACGGATTTTGGGCCACACAACTTGGGAGACCCAAGAATGAGATCGAAACGGATTCTATCCTGCTTTTCATTAAGACGTCAGTTTATCTTCTGCATATCATAAATATGCATGGGCTACATTTGTCTATTCAGACCTCCATCTGCATGTACGATGTCTTGAGAAGCCTACACATTAAAGTGGAATTGCAGCTTGACATTTCCAAATCTTTAACGCCGTAGCTCTCGGCAGGAAATTTGTACTGTTTCAAGATGATATCGTGCATTCGAGTGGACTATTTCTATACCGGAGTTAGACCTACTATAATTCGAATGCGAATGATAGAAACAGTACTGGTGCGGAGTTTGATGTGTCGTACATTTTCATATTTTGCACGTGACATTTTTTTACCAGTTTAATATACAAAAAAGCATCTCTCAAGAGTTTTATGAGGAGCTTTCCGCTCGGTATCTTACTATCTTGGCTATATAAAAATACAAAGGGAATGCGTTTTACCTAGCTTCGTGTGCAAGCAGTCGGAAACATACAAAAGTAAACTCTCCTTTGATGGTCGTCAAAAAGAAGAAGACCTAGCCATATCAGTCGTTTGAGACGATGAGCAGTAAAGTTTTGAATGAAGAACTGAAGGCAATGTCTGATTGTTTAGAGAGAAAAGTTGACTTAAAGAGATGACCAACGTTGATGTGCTGACATGGAAAACATTGGCACAGAATTGAGGAGAAAGAGAATGAATGTTACACTGATGGATGCAGATCCAAGAATTATTCGGCTGAGGAACCAATTTGATTATGCATTAGATCAACATGGTATACCAATTGTTTTGGAGCGAATGGATGCAAAGAGAATTGTGTAATGGATTCTTGATTCGATGGAAGCCTTTGCTTCGAGGTTCCAGATAAAATAATCGAAAAGTTGGTTTTGCATATCCACGGGCAAATGAAGAAGACTCTCGATTATTGATTTAAAGTCCGACTTGAATTTTTGAACAGCTAGATGCAATGGGAAAGGAAGAGGCGAAAACAAGGGATCACTGAAGAAGGGCGTGAAGAAGCTAAATGCAAGGAATGATCGGAATCATTCAAGAAAGCCAATCACGAAGTATAAGTAGCATAATTCAACGCGACCGTGGGAAAAAAATCACGACTTATTGCTTGTAGTTTGATAGCGGTGAAAATTGAAGAAATTTACACTGCGTGCCTAAGGAGAAGCCGCCACGTTGTTGAAATTACGACCGGTGAGGTGTATCGTTTTGTAACGTGGAGAAACCGTATTTCAACAAACCGCAAGGGATGGTAATTGATATAACATTTTGAGTAAACCTGCCGCATTATATCACCAAGACTGAAGAAGATTCTATCATTCGAGAAGTTTCTACCATGCAGGAAGTACATGGTCCCGATGAAAGTGCATACTGTCAGAGCATTACCGCCTTACTGACACAAGGATTATACATGGTTGTTAGAGTTTTTAGGACTAGCTGTAAGCCACGAGACTTAGAAGTGTGGATGAGTGAGAAAGTGTTTTTTTCATCGTCGACGATTTCATTGGATGGAAGGAAGTGCGATGTTACCTCAAGACGATGCTAGAAGGGGCCGAAGATATACGGACTGCTTGAGACGCAGCTTCGAATCTTTATGAGCGTCAGATGTTATACTTCTTTGTGTGCACCTCATTGAAAAAGTGTGGCAAAATTCGGTACACCGAAGATACAATTTTGGACCTGTAAAAGAGACATATTTGCATACAAAAATAATTAGAAAGGATCGGATCAACTGGCAAGTAGGAAGGACCTAATAATAAACATGCTGAGAAAGGACTGGCTTCTTTGGGAAATTGTGAAACGGCTGCAAGATCTATTTCTAAGTATGGTGATGCTTGAAGGTGAGTATACAGCGGAACCTCTTGTCAAAGTGCTCCCTAAAAAGGCCAATGCAAAGGCGTAGCAATATCTACCTTGAAAAAATAAAGACGTAAGACATGGAACGCAAGAATTATATGGACGAGAATGCCACGGAACGCAAGAGTTACATGGACGAGAATGCATCCGATTATGTTATCTGGGGACGCGGGAAGCCTCCCGCACACATCAAAAAATAAAGTGATGGCACAACTCCGAATGACAGTGGGTCCCTGAGCAGCAAAAGCGGTGACGATAAAACTTATATGGACCATGCCTTATTCGGAGTCATTACAGCAAGTTTGGAAGGAAGGAATAGTAATGTCTCTTTGAACCAATTATGTTTCTACAGAAAAAAAGCTTTGAATAAAAAAGCCAGGATCACTTGAGAGTAGCTACATCAGCACCACCACCCTCACTCAATCGAGCCATTATCCAATGTGAGGGTGCATTGGCTTATTCATGCACGTCAGGTAGAAGACCAAGCATTTTCCAAGGCTGAAGAGTTTCAGTCACACAATCTACCGTTTCCTGCACCATCCGAGCACCCTTCTGGATCAAGCCGAAAGCCATTCCTCCTATGACCTTCTGATTAATTATCGACGCCTTACTTGTTACCCCCAGCATCTCATCCACTTGATGTGCTAAACCATGACTTTTATTGTTACAGCCGATGCTGTAAAAGTAACTCCAATCGTATCATCTACCACTTCGCCAGCTTTCACTACCTCACCAGTAGCAACCACAGCGGTGTGTTGAACAGAATCAGTACTGCTCTAAGTTATTAGGCCGGTCCTTGCGAAAAGACAACTATGACCAAATGATGGTCTTGATAGTAAAGGATGAGACGGATTTTTCAATATATCCTATCTTGATTCAGGAAGATGTGCGAAGCATGAATGGTATAAATTTTTACAAAGCGTACTTTCGGCACGTAGAAAACAATGTGGTGCGATTAAATGATCTCGGTAGAAATAATCAATCACTGTCCAAGTTGTTCGCCAGTGCGTAGTGTTGGCGGTGGTAAAATGAATCCTCCAAACATATTTTGGTCCTTAGCTCGCAAAATCTCTTGCTACGTTAAGCCTACTGCTTTCTTCGAGTATACCTTGACATTTTTCCATGCCGCGCATCACTAATCGTATAGTCGCGCATTAGAAATCGCCTGGCCGTCACGTCGGTAATCCTGTGCCGTTACAGGCATGCATCGTGTGATACCGTAACTAGACAACAGCACACCCTTCTTCAACACAAAGCACTATCAAGTTATGTGAATTTAAATCATTCAGAACAGCGGCGCAAGTACAGGAACTCCTGTGTTCTTTGAGAAGATTACGCAGTAATGTTCTCAGTACAACTACGTTTGTGCAGGTATTGCAAAAGATTGAGAAAATGGCATAAGATGCCGGAGGAAGAAAAAACATATGGCGAGTATAGATGCAGCAGATCATAGTTGGTGTGCAATAGAGGACAAGTCTTGTTTGAAAAAACGTAAAAATAGCGTTGTAGATAATGGTGCCATTAGCATAAGCAATGAACAATGGGACTTCTGTGTCTACATACAGGCTTCACTAAACTATTAGTATCAATGCGGAACAGCTACTGAAAGCATCGAAAGATACTCAAGACTCATATTGCTTTGGCATTTTCAAGCCTGTTTTCTTCTGATATACGCAACGCGTACATGGGCGACGATTGAGAACGAAGCTTCTACGATAGTGGAAACTTACAAACGATAGAAATACTTCTTGTGCGGAAAACGGACTTCATCTTTTCACTAATCACACAAAATTGCATTCTGTATATGATTGCAGAAGCGTGAGTAATACCATCCCAAGGTAAAGAGCTGACACTTTGCAGCCGGGCCAGTGGTCTTAAAGATGTTCCGAGACACGGTGGGCATATATACGTATGTCCGGGCTGATCTACTATGAATATAAAGACACCATACCAGAAAAGCAACGGGCCACTTTGGCAGTATTCTTTGCTGCAGCACTCGTTGAGAAGATATCAACTTCGGAAAGCCAAAAGTTTGAGTTATCTTCGTCCTTGGATAATATCAGATTTGAAGAACAAGCTCATGAAATCAGGTTGATTGGAATCAATTTGAGCATAGTTGAGAGCATAAATATTCGGGGAACTAAGAGGACCCAAAAGAATCCTGATAATGCAGACCCTTTACAACATGCTTTACGGGTGTTAGTTCTTGCGAGGTCAGCAGGTAATCGACGGCTGAGTGATAGATCGAAGATGTTGTCGAGACAAGTCGTGAATACGGCAATCATTAGAGATGCAAAGCAGTTTGTCGATAGACATATAGACTGCCGGGTAGTAAATGGCCGACGTTGCTGTCAGTATGTCAGCCGTCATGTGATTATCTTCTCTCTAGTAGTCTAATTGGACTGGCTTCAGTAAGTTCTCTTTTACAGCGTTTCTCGCTAGGTACCGGGTTGATTCGATATACTAGGGGTCGTTCTCAACAACATTTATTCGGTCACTGATGAAAGTTCGAAAGACACGGAAATAAATTCATAGTGGATTTGCTGCCTACTGTTGAGCACATGCGTCACGAAGTATATGAAGATTGAGTCGAAAGTTTCGTATTGGAAGGGCTTTGTAACAGAAAAATAAAAGCCTTGATTGCATTCGATATCTACGTGTCATGTGATACGATTGAAGCTCTACGAATCAAATGGTGCGGAAATGACTTATGATTGTAGAAGTATCCCACTGATGCAAATTTCAAACTTTTTGTTTATCCAATGATTGACTGTCGAATTAGTGGGTGCCGGTACCACCAGACGACCTTCAAGTCTTGTTCGACTTTTTTCTGGTCGGATCGTCCCAGGGCAGCAGAAATGGGAACTTTGTGAATCTATGAAAGCTCATGGAAGAGATGATAGAACGCTTCCTGTCGTGAAAAGACTGTTGGACGAATATAGAAATCGATTAGAGTAATGCATTTTGAGGACGGGTAACGGCATATGTGTTACCGAATGGCATATGATCTTTCGAAATGTTAAATTAGATGGGTGAAGAGCCAGACACGTTTGCAGCGGTTGTTTGGATGTGGTTATGGGACGTGGATTATTTTGTGGAACCATATCAGAGTGGTATTCCCGCGAGTGGGAGTCCTTGTGACAAGGAATGATTTAACAGAAGTCGGAAGTACTGAGAGTACTAATTAATAGATAAACAGCAGATGAGAGCATTTTACTTACGAATGGTTTTGATCAACGGGAAGAACTAAGACTTCAGAATGACAAATTATCGCATCGAATTATGATATGAAGCAGCGGATCGTAGCAATTTTCCAGTCCTTCCGATTCAGGATATATGTTTGACGAGTGAATGACAGCAAGTTTGAAACTCGAAGATAGGATCGATGAAGTCTAGGTATTGGCTAAAGATCGTGATCAAAAATGACTGGGAGGTAGATTTACGAGATTGAAAGGCTGGAAAAAAGAAAAGAGACTGGCCTATATGGGGAATGAAGTTCTTGAATTCAATTTCTATGTCAGACTCTCAAGATAAATGACGTTGAATCACAAATAGTAAAAAGTTGTGCTTTGAAATCGCAAAACATCAATTTGAGATCGTTGCTCCGAATGTATCGAAAGAGGCAGAAAGCGAACCAATCCCGATTTTGATAAAGAACCTCTCGTCAAAAATGGAATAAACGTATCAATCTTGTGAGATCCAAAAACTTCTGCTCTGTGTTCGAGATTTGGAGAAGAATATATAATGAGAAAAACAATTTCGGGTTCCAGGGTTGTATGAAAGAATATTTCCCATTCAGCTGGTTGATTAAGAGAATCTATTTTTTTTCTAGGCGTATCCTTCCGATCCGAGCGCTCTGTCTCAAAAAAGTCTTCATTTTCTGATATTGATTGAACTAAATCAATCATAGTCAGAGTCAAAAAAATGTTGTAATCTTGACTTGCCCAACAAACCACACTTAAATTGAAGCAGCGAGGGATTGATCCCAAGAAACGCTTTAGATAAGAATGCACATACTTCTTTCGTCTATCAATCAGTCAAATGGGGTAGAATGAAAAGGAGATATCTTTACTTGTACTGTCCAAGTGCAAACGCGTGTATAAATATACTCGAAGTTTAATGGTTGCTTTTGAAGCTTATTATCTCAATTTTAACCTCCCTAGTAGTAGATATACAAGGACTTCGACGTTACTGTTCCGTCGGGCTGTTCGGAAGTTTTTATACGGAACACGAAATGTAGTTATGGATCGTTATGAGAGCGTCTATTCCGTCTGAAAGGATAAAAGGATATTGTACTCCGATAGTATCGATACATTTCGCTCTGTGCGGTACTCAAGTCGATTCGTAATTGCTGTTGCAGGCACAATTCTTTATTCATGCAATAAAAACGTCCTAAGTACCGGCACGGACACGTGAGTAAGTCAGAGACCTTTGTTTCAATGTCGTCCATACGTCTGCCTATTAGGACCTTCTCATTTTATGACACATTCTAGATCGTAATCTTATGCACGGAGAAAGAATCATGTGGGTATATTGTGCGGTTCTGGCAGATTGTAGAATGTTGACACCAAGATCCAGATACAACTTTCAACCTACTAGAAATATCTGCTCAGGTACGCTCTCTGTACTTCGAATGTAAGTAGGGCTCTTCGAATCACCGACAAAGCTGTGATATACAATACTTGAAATCGCAATCTAAAAAGTCGTGCTGCTGGTCTAGAGCGAGCTTTTTGGGTTTAGTTTCTGATTCATAACGTTATTTGTTAAGTATAGCGTCTAGATACATGTCAATTCGATCAAGTGGCTAAAACGGCAACGAAATGATAGCCCGTCTGCTGACGTAATGGATGATAGTGCGGCAACCTCACTGTGAACTTTAGCAAGGACATCACTTTGCAAAATCTTTCTCGATAGCTTCCAATACTATCTTGCAAAACACGTTCTCTAGTACAAAAATGTAATCATAACGTCACCTTCACTACCACTTTATGACATAATCATAGTTTGGATCCTGTCGAATCTTTGTGGTGGTAGCTTGCAACGCTTGCGGTATAGATCGTACTAGTGAGATTGCATCACTACCCTCCATTATGTCAGCAGATGCAATGTTACTTCGTTAGCCTTTTAGTCCAATTGAGATATATTTGCATGTTAGCAATGCACTCAACGATTGTGCTTGAAACGTACTTTTACTAAGAGATACATATATCAATTGGTTTTCATTTGATCAGAGCCAATGATGCTCTCGTATTTCATCCTAATATGATCAGCCTCATCGTGCCCTTTCATGGTTCCTGGAGATTTCTTTCATAGATCCTTCATCTTTTTTCTTCGGTAAAACAGTCTATAGAGAATGGTTTTTCACATCACAGTCCTTGTGAGGAATGACGTATGGGACATACGTTATAGAATAGAGAGTAGTATTCTTGTAGAGAAAAAGAAGTGATCATCTCATTGAACCTTACGTGTTTTGTTACTGTACGGGAGAGTCGTCGCTGTTGAGATTTACGATAACATGGTAGTCAGTGATCTGAAAGATGAGACAGCAAAGAAGAAAATGTATAACTTCCCCGCCAATCTACTGAATTTATATTTGGCGAAGAAAAATGATGCCTTTTTGAATGATGAGGATGCCGATGTCGGTGATCTCTCAAAAGCTCATTATTCACAAAATATGAGCGACATATATCTCAAGAGTGAACTACTGATGAAGCGACGAGTAATTTACCGGACTTTGTTGGCAAAACTACTCCAGATATAACGTTATCCATGTGTTGGTGCAGCTGCCATCCATAAGTAGTATTAGTGAACAAAAAGGGGAGTTTCCCCTCCCCCCATGTGGTAAAGATCCGCTTAAACATCCTTTTTTTGATAAATCTGGAGCTGAAGTACCTCGCTTTCCTCAATATATATATGGGAACACTGTTAGTTTCATAGCAGGACGGGAGAAGCAACAGGATTACAAGGGATCGATCTACAAAGTGGGAAGACGTTACTAAGAGAGGATGTAGCAAATGCTATC
Source organism: Albugo candida (assembly GCA_905220665.1). Classification (NCBI taxonomy): domain Eukaryota; phylum Oomycota; class Peronosporomycetes; order Albuginales; family Albuginaceae; genus Albugo; species Albugo candida. Next base: position 9,756 of record CAJNAR010000183.1, read on the forward strand.
ATCGACATCCTTGATCGAAAAAAGGTGATTTTTGTTAAGAGTCCTCCCATGACCGGGAAAACCTCAATGGCAACGTTGGTGAGCTATGCTTTTTCTCAAAGGTGCGAAAAGATAAACAAAAATGCTGTTACAAACGAGTTCTCAATATCGAACCTGGAAACAGGGGAAGCTTTTGCGCCTTCATTCAACTCAATATTCAATACAGATTGGAAGGACGTGGCTACTAGTCGCTATTTGCAAGAAGAAATTGTGTATCTAATTGTGGATGAAGTTCAAATGATCTATCCAGATCCTGCATCATCATCTTCCAAGTGCAAGTCATCAAAGTCTGGTATCGTGTGAAGAGAATCATGACAGAAAGAAATTGCAAAGTGAGAATTTTTGATGTTTGCAGCCTATGGTTTCAACTTCAATTATCTGGAATGTACGACCCCGATCGACTTACCCACTAAAATGTAGCTTGCAATCAAGGATATGAAGTTTATGCATGCTGAAGTTGTAGAAGTTGTTCTAAAGCATTATGTAGGAGTGGAACGTCTTCAGAATGCAAATGGAGACGAAAATACATCGATGCGCTTGTTTTGCAGCCAACTGGAGTATATCACTGGTTCTCATGTAGGTCTTTGCATCACAGCAATCAAATTGCTCAATGAGATTTACATGTCTTACAACAAAAATGTAGCAATCCACCGACAGTAAAGTATATAATATAAAAGATGAAAGACGGACCCCTTCACAATGGCCTCATAACTACTCGAGCTGTTCGAGCTCTAAATACGCTCACTCAAGAGGAACTTGACTGCCTGGAAAAAATTACCAATTGTACTGATGGCAGAACAGATCATGAAAATATCGTAGACACTTTTTTTAGGAGGGTATACTGCGTGATAGCTGGAGTTCTCGTCACCAGTCATGAAACGAATTTCTTATGATCAGAAGCGGGTCGGTGTAGTCAAACGAGCTAAACACCTACCATCAACTCTCCAAGACTTGGTATCCCGTGCTCTATCTTTCATAGATTATGAATGCATCAAAAATAGTCTCTGCAAAAGTGCTTTGAATGATATCCCACGTGAAACAGTATGGCAAATGGATTTTCTCAAGTCAGTACATCGCTCTACACCAGATTTATGGTGACATCTGCAGATGTTGAAGCACTTTTTGGATCTAATGGCTTCATTGACTTTACTGTCCATGCAAAGGAGAAGTCATTTCTATGGGTAATAGAATTGTTGCGAGAAGGCAACCGAATTGATGAGCATGTCCAAAGACTCGTTAGATATGGGCGATACTCTTCGCTGTACGTTAGTGATTTCTGCCAGATTGACTTCCGCAGAATCGATAACACATTGCAGCAAAAGATGGATGAAGACTTGAGACGAAGCTTTCAGCTATACATTGTTTGTCATGATGCCTCATTGTTGAACATTACTCTATACAACTCACAATAAACAAATTATATGTAGCCATTCTTGTGCATAAGACGAGTGCTTCGAGTTCAACACAAAGGATACTGATGCGTTTTCGAGAAGGATTCAGGAATGAATGTAGATCTCTAACTTGCGAACTTGAAATAGATTCTTAGCATTTTACCCCAACGAGGAATTCGATAAGATGGGTTCGTGATTTTCGAAAATGGTACTCTTTTTTCCAGTAATGCGCGATTTTTCAATCAACTCGTAGTATCGCGTCTGACATGCCAGTCCTGATAGTAATATTTGGCGTGTATAGCATTTGGAAATTCAGTTGAGCGCTGAGATAAAATTGCAAGCAGCACTGACCCAAATGCCGATTGTGTTTATTTTAAATTGTGTTCCGCAATTTCTTAAGCTCTTCAGGACAACTGAATTATATTCAATTCACCAGTCGGAAATCATTGCGCTGACCTGTGACTAGCGTTGATGGTGTTCCTTGAGTATAACATATGATTACTGTAGAAAGTTGCCGTGAAGTGTGTAGACGCAGTAAATTTGCTTATTTTATCTCGATTGACAACTATTGTTCTCTTGCAAGGCTGGCCGCGATCAATTGTCTACATTTTCTTGATTGAATGGAATATCACCGACACTACTCTCGATTGGGATGAAGATGATACCAAATTTCTTCCATTTAGAACGTCTCTTACTCGCTCGAACAAGGATTAAATAGGCTCGTTGTTCGACAATACATCAAGATGATTGGTGAAGATGTGCAGCTTCAATCTGATGGTGGAATGGTCACACGCTTGTTAATCTCTGAAATTAATCTTCGTATATTGGACGCTCAAACATTCATACTTCTCACGAAATTATATCTGCGGCGTAGGGGATTTCGGTATATCTTCGCTAGGTCGTGCTAAAACACAAAATCTCTGTTTGATAAATAGAGCATCCATGATCAACTCATCCTACATGCGAATTGACGAGTACTAAAGCATACAAAAGAATTCTATAGTAATGCGAGCTTGTTCAAAGATAAAGTGAATTAGGTAATAAGATAGCAGAATCAGGAGCTCCAAATAGTGCTGACATATTTGAGCATCCTAAGACTGCCACCTTCCAATATGCCTTGATTTAGTAGATCTTTCATTGCAGCCGACTGATTCCTAATTACTAAGAGCTTTGTCATTTGCACATATTACATGATCTCTAGCCTATCGATTCAGCTATGCAGCATTATACTTAATTCTCGTCGCCTTTACAAGATGAACGGCGTATGGTCTAGCGAACCCAGGAACCAGTGCGATCGAAAATGACAATTTTCGACGGGTTTTTTCCATTTATTATGAGAAACAGACAGAAACCAACGTTATCATTGATTCGGACAAAAGATCCAGTTGAAAGATTTTGATACTGGAGTACTTTAAGAGAGTGCTGCGATTCTAGAATGATTTTAGCCATACTCAAGGTTCGCCAACGACAACAGGATGTGTTCAAATCCATCAATTCGTCTCAGCGCCCACAGCATGTTTCACTCAGATTACAGTTTTCTCAATGCTAATTGAAATTTTATGCGCCTGACATAATCACAAATGCGTAAATGCACGTTCTCTAAATCCTTTATTCTGGTTTAAGTGATACAACGAGACGCTAAGGGGCAACAGCAGGCGCAAAATGTTCGTCTCGAATCCCAAAGCAACATCCTGCATCGTTCTAACCAATCCAAAATGATTGAGTGTGATAATATTGCTTACCTACATGCCAACATATCGTGATAAAGCTGTCACGGGAGTTGAATACATACTTACACGGTGCACCTTGATACATTTTCCACAACTAAGGTAAAGTAATATGTATCTAAACATTGTGAAAAAATCCAGGATCAGCGTCTAGCCAAATATATTAAATGATAGATGACATGTTGATATACATTTATAAGCAATGCGGCTGGTCGCTAGATGAATCCATGTAAATCAATATACTTTGAAGGATACCACAAATCTGAGTTTTATAATGAATGGTGGCCCAGGCTTTAAAACTTAAGTTCCAAATTGTTCTTGCGTGTGCATGGTCACAGAAATGGCGCACAAAACATATGCTGTAAACGACTTGAGTTTAATGATTTGATTCAATACTGCCCGTCTCAACTTGATACTTGACACGGCACACTTATTATTGGATTTCATCCGCTCAGTATAATGAACCGACGGATTTTCTAACTCGAACAGTGGATACAGTGTTCTGCGACACTGTCTCACCCTCCGTCCAATCATAACAATGATAAAGCTGGGAAGTCATATGGGTGGAAGTGCATCTGCATAATGATCATCTGCTCGCATCGAAATCGAATAAAGATCAGCAATTCTATGCATGGTATAGAATAAATGAAAATGACGGGCAGAGAATTGAAATTTTAGACTGAACAAGAACGAGGTAACATGGAATGATGAGAAGTTGCATCGGGCACACGAGCCTTGTGGCTGCATTTTTAAATAATTGAGAGATGTGTGCTAAAATGGAGCCTTCGAAGAACAAAGTGGTTGGTAAAGAATTTAGAATCAACTCTCTTATCAGTATCGACGAATTTATCTCGATTAGGATCGCACAATTGATAATTTCATTTTCAGATTGGTGATGATTGTCGCTCCGAATTTTAGCAATGCATTGCAGGAGCCGAAAATTGATCCAACTCTAATTGCGGTAAATCAGCTTATTGCGCGCACAAAAGCAGAAAATGAACGTGAGAATAAAATATCTGTCTTGTATGCGGAATGAAGTCAAATGTCGAAGAAAAGCTTGGTCGACAGATATGTTTGGCTCTCGTTAGCACGAGAAAGCTTTCTATGGATACGTTCTTCAGGTTCGATCAATCATGTTGAAGAAATTTTTACATAGCTGGCGAAAGTCGACCATAATGCGTTACAAACCCAATTCAAATAATCTGAAAAAGCACCCACAGATTTGTAAGATAGCGATAATTTGACTTGCTTAGTGGTACTACATTGTGGCCTATTCAATTCATAGTATCGCAGAATTGACCGGTAGAAGAGTTTCAAGTGAGGAGTTACAAGACTTACGACTCTTACATCCCCTGCCAGACAACCGTTCCGGGTAGATGAATCAGACGGTAGTAAAAGCAATTACGCAAAATTCTGGTATGAATGATTGAAATCGTGCCGATATCTATACTTGCAGCATTATTGAACGTGTCAAGAATCGTAACAAATACAGCGCGTGTAAATCACCATAAACATACTTCCTTTTACGTGATGAACTATGATGAAAGTTCCTGCGTCATCGGTTCCATCAAAAACCATACAGATCATCATTTCTCATCTTGATCGAATTTTTTGATCTTTGGCATTATTATCTTCTTTGAAGTAAAGGTTTTTGCAAAGAAGTTGCGCGGACGTGCGTAATAGCAATGCAGTGTTTCTTTCGTTTAGGAAGAAAGTGCATGTCAGGTAGCGCAATTTTGTAAGGTCGTTGTGGTTTTACTTTATGCGGGTGAAACATATGCATAGATTGATCTGTCTCTCGGTTCCAAACTACCAATCACAGACGGCTTCTGCGATCGTAGTTTGTCCTCCGTGCTGATCTCCGCAATGATCAAGCAAAAAATCTCTTTTATTAGGTTTTTCTTATTACCTACCAAGGCATTCAAATCCCATCATAGATATACTTATATCATTGAAGAAGGTTCCGATAGGTTTACGTTGGAGCTTTAGAAGCTCGACACCTCAATGATATGCATCTAGGCCTATGATGTCATTTTTCCGTGAGTTGTGAGGGAATGATGGATATGGCACATAAAATTATCTGCGGATCGTCATGAACTTTCTATAGTGGGTTAGTACAGAGAAGACGTTGAGTCTGTAAATTGCGTATTAGCTCGTATTTTCTATCAGATGCATGATAGTCGCGTATACAATGAGAATCTGTTAGCAGCCGGCTCCGATATGTAACTGGAGTAAGAGAATTGTTCTCGGCTTTGGTCGACCCACTTAAATTAATTGCGTTTTATACGTCTTTTCTATCAAGATAGAGCTTGTAGCTATACTTGTTACTCCAGGAGTACAATATCCTTCTAGGTGAAATACACGCTCTCATGACGATACATATCTGCATTTCGTGTTCCATATAAAAGACTTACGAACAGCCCGACGGAACAGTAACGTCAAAGTCCTTGTACATCTACTACCTGCGAGATTATAGTTGAGACAATAAGCTCCAAAGCAACCATCAAACTTCGAGTATATACACGTGTTTCCACTCGAACAGTACAACTACAGATATGATCTTTTCCTTACTCCCAGTTTGACATCTAAGTCCTTCCTGGACCAAGTGGCACCTCGCGTCGTATTAGAGCGTGCCTGGGAACCTACTTCTAAGCCACATGCACTTGAAGACGAGTGATTAGACCGAAATACAACAGACTTTCTCGATTAAGACTTCGAAGGATGACCAGATTTGGATGGAGATGAATGCGGTAGAATAGAAAGTATCATCTCCAATTGACGCTACAAAATAGCTGGACATTCAAAATGCTTACTACTGCTCCAAGCCTCCGGTCTCGTTCCTACTATCACTCGATCGTCTCTGAGTTTTTTATGAAATGCTTGCATCGCATCAATTACTTCATCAACCCAGGATTGGGTGGCTTTCAATGAATGAAAGACGAAAGAAGTATGTGCATTCTTATCTAAAGCGTTTCTTGGGATCAATCCCTCGCTGCTTCAATTTAAGTGTGGTTTGTTGGGCAAGTCAAGATTACAACATTTTTTTGACTCTGACTATGATTGATTTAGTTCAATCAATATCAGAAAATGAAGACTTTTTTGAGACAGAGCGCTCGGATCGGAAGGATACGCCTAGAAAAAAAATAGATTCTCTTAATCAACCAGCTGAATGGGAAATATTCTTTCATACAACCCTGGAACCCGAAATTGTTTTTCTCATTATATATTCTTCTCCAAATCTCGAACACAGAGCAGAAGTTTTTGGATCTCACAAGATTGATACGTTTATTCCATTTTTGACGAGAGGTTCTTTATCAAAATCGGGATTGGTTCGCTTTCTGCCTCTTTCGATACATTCGGAGCAACGATCTCAAATTGATGTTTTGCGATTTCAAAGCACAACTTTTTACTATTTGTGATTCAACGTCATTTATCTTGAGAGTCTGACATAGAAATTGAATTCAAGAACTTCATTCCCCATATAGGCCAGTCTCTTTTCTTTTTTCCAGCCTTTCAATCTCGTAAATCTACCTCCCAGTCATTTTTGATCACGATCTTTAGCCAATACCTAGACTTCATCGATCCTATCTTCGAGTTTCAAACTTGCTGTCATTCACTCGTCAAACATATATCCTGAATCGGAAGGACTGGAAAATTGCTACGATCCGCTGCTTCATATCATAATTCGATGCGATAATTTGTCATTCTGAAGTCTTAGTTCTTCCCGTTGATCAAAACCATTCGTAAGTAAAATGCTCTCATCTGCTGTTTATCTATTAATTAGTACTCTCAGTACTTCCGACTTCTGTTAAATCATTCCTTGTCACAAGGACTCCCACTCGCGGGAATACCACTCTGATATGGTTCCACAAAATAATCCACGTCCCATAACCACATCCAAACAACCGCTGCAAACGTGTCTGGCTCTTCACCCATCTAATTTAACATTTCGAAAGATCATATGCCATTCGGTAACACATATGCCGTTACCCGTCCTCAAAATGCATTACTCTAATCGATTTCTATATTCGTCCAACAGTCTTTTCACGACAGGAAGCGTTCTATCATCTCTTCCATGAGCTTTCATAGATTCACAAAGTTCCCATTTCTGCTGCCCTGGGACGATCCGACCAGAAAAAAGTCGAACAAGACTTGAAGGTCGTCTGGTGGTACCGGCACCCACTAATTCGACAGTCAATCATTGGATAAACAAAAAGTTTGAAATTTGCATCAGTGGGATACTTCTACAATCATAAGTCATTTCCGCACCATTTGATTCGTAGAGCTTCAATCGTATCACATGACACGTAGATATCGAATGCAATCAAGGCTTTTATTTTTCTGTTACAAAGCCCTTCCAATACGAAACTTTCGACTCAATCTTCATATACTTCGTGACGCATGTGCTCAACAGTAGGCAGCAAATCCACTATGAATTTATTTCCGTGTCTTTCGAACTTTCATCAGTGACCGAATAAATGTTGTTGAGAACGACCCCTAGTATATCGAATCAACCCGGTACCTAGCGAGAAACGCTGTAAAAGAGAACTTACTGAAGCCAGTCCAATTAGACTACTAGAGAGAAGATAATCACATGACGGCTGACATACTGACAGCAACGTCGGCCATTTACTACCCGGCAGTCTATATGTCTATCGACAAACTGCTTTGCATCTCTAATGATTGCCGTATTCACGACTTGTCTCGACAACATCTTCGATCTATCACTCAGCCGTCGATTACCTGCTGACCTCGCAAGAACTAACACCCGTAAAGCATGTTGTAAAGGGTCTGCATTATCAGGATTCTTTTGGGTCCTCTTAGTTCCCCGAATATTTATGCTCTCAACTATGCTCAAATTGATTCCAATCAACCTGATTTCATGAGCTTGTTCTTCAAATCTGATATTATCCAAGGACGAAGATAACTCAAACTTTTGGCTTTCCGAAGTTGATATCTTCTCAACGAGTGCTGCAGCAAAGAATACTGCCAAAGTGGCCCGTTGCTTTTCTGGTATGGTGTCTTTATATTCATAGTAGATCAGCCCGGACATACGTATATATGCCCACCGTGTCTCGGAACATCTTTAAGACCACTGGCCCGGCTGCAAAGTGTCAGCTCTTTACCTTGGGATGGTATTACTCACGCTTCTGCAATCATATACAGAATGCAATTTTGTGTGATTAGTGAAAAGATGAAGTCCGTTTTCCGCACAAGAAGTATTTCTATCGTTTGTAAGTTTCCACTATCGTAGAAGCTTCGTTCTCAATCGTCGCCCATGTACGCGTTGCGTATATCAGAAGAAAACAGGCTTGAAAATGCCAAAGCAATATGAGTCTTGAGTATCTTTCGATGCTTTCAGTAGCTGTTCCGCATTGATACTAATAGTTTAGTGAAGCCTGTATGTAGACACAGAAGTCCCATTGTTCATTGCTTATGCTAATGGCACCATTATCTACAACGCTATTTTTACGTTTTTTCAAACAAGACTTGTCCTCTATTGCACACCAACTATGATCTGCTGCATCTATACTCGCCATATGTTTTTTCTTCCTCCGGCATCTTATGCCATTTTCTCAATCTTTTGCAATACCTGCACAAACGTAGTTGTACTGAGAACATTACTGCGTAATCTTCTCAAAGAACACAGGAGTTCCTGTACTTGCGCCGCTGTTCTGAATGATTTAAATTCACATAACTTGATAGTGCTTTGTGTTGAAGAAGGGTGTGCTGTTGTCTAGTTACGGTATCACACGATGCATGCCTGTAACGGCACAGGATTACCGACGTGACGGCCAGGCGATTTCTAATGCGCGACTATACGATTAGTGATGCGCGGCATGGAAAAATGTCAAGGTATACTCGAAGAAAGCAGTAGGCTTAACGTAGCAAGAGATTTTGCGAGCTAAGGACCAAAATATGTTTGGAGGATTCATTTTACCACCGCCAACACTACGCACTGGCGAACAACTTGGACAGTGATTGATTATTTCTACCGAGATCATTTAATCGCACCACATTGTTTTCTACGTGCCGAAAGTACGCTTTGTAAAAATTTATACCATTCATGCTTCGCACATCTTCCTGAATCAAGATAGGATATATTGAAAAATCCGTCTCATCCTTTACTATCAAGACCATCATTTGGTCATAGTTGTCTTTTCGCAAGGACCGGCCTAATAACTTAGAGCAGTACTGATTCTGTTCAACACACCGCTGTGGTTGCTACTGGTGAGGTAGTGAAAGCTGGCGAAGTGGTAGATGATACGATTGGAGTTACTTTTACAGCATCGGCTGTAACAATAAAAGTCATGGTTTAGCACATCAAGTGGATGAGATGCTGGGGGTAACAAGTAAGGCGTCGATAATTAATCAGAAGGTCATAGGAGGAATGGCTTTCGGCTTGATCCAGAAGGGTGCTCGGATGGTGCAGGAAACGGTAGATTGTGTGACTGAAACTCTTCAGCCTTGGAAAATGCTTGGTCTTCTACCTGACGTGCATGAATAAGCCAATGCACCCTCACATTGGATAATGGCTCGATTGAGTGAGGGTGGTGGTGCTGATGTAGCTACTCTCAAGTGATCCTGGCTTTTTTATTCAAAGCTTTTTTTCTGTAGAAACATAATTGGTTCAAAGAGACATTACTATTCCTTCCTTCCAAACTTGCTGTAATGACTCCGAATAAGGCATGGTCCATATAAGTTTTATCGTCACCGCTTTTGCTGCTCAGGGACCCACTGTCATTCGGAGTTGTGCCATCACTTTATTTTTTGATGTGTGCGGGAGGCTTCCCGCGTCCCCAGATAACATAATCGGATGCATTCTCGTCCATGTAACTCTTGCGTTCCGTGGCATTCTCGTCCATATAATTCTTGCGTTCCATGTCTTACGTCTTTATTTTTTCAAGGTAGATATTGCTACGCCTTTGCATTGGCCTTTTTAGGGAGCACTTTGACAAGAGGTTCCGCTGTATACTCACCTTCAAGCATCACCATACTTAGAAATAGATCTTGCAGCCGTTTCACAATTTCCCAAAGAAGCCAGTCCTTTCTCAGCATGTTTATTATTAGGTCCTTCCTACTTGCCAGTTGATCCGATCCTTTCTAATTATTTTTGTATGCAAATATGTCTCTTTTACAGGTCCAAAATTGTATCTTCGGTGTACCGAATTTTGCCACACTTTTTCAATGAGGTGCACACAAAGAAGTATAACATCTGACGCTCATAAAGATTCGAAGCTGCGTCTCAAGCAGTCCGTATATCTTCGGCCCCTTCTAGCATCGTCTTGAGGTAACATCGCACTTCCTTCCATCCAATGAAATCGTCGACGATGAAAAAAACACTTTCTCACTCATCCACACTTCTAAGTCTCGTGGCTTACAGCTAGTCCTAAAAACTCTAACAACCATGTATAATCCTTGTGTCAGTAAGGCGGTAATGCTCTGACAGTATGCACTTTCATCGGGACCATGTACTTCCTGCATGGTAGAAACTTCTCGAATGATAGAATCTTCTTCAGTCTTGGTGATATAATGCGGCAGGTTTACTCAAAATGTTATATCAATTACCATCCCTTGCGGTTTGTTGAAATACGGTTTCTCCACGTTACAAAACGATACACCTCACCGGTCGTAATTTCAACAACGTGGCGGCTTCTCCTTAGGCACGCAGTGTAAATTTCTTCAATTTTCACCGCTATCAAACTACAAGCAATAAGTCGTGATTTTTTTCCCACGGTCGCGTTGAATTATGCTACTTATACTTCGTGATTGGCTTTCTTGAATGATTCCGATCATTCCTTGCATTTAGCTTCTTCACGCCCTTCTTCAGTGATCCCTTGTTTTCGCCTCTTCCTTTCCCATTGCATCTAGCTGTTCAAAAATTCAAGTCGGACTTTAAATCAATAATCGAGAGTCTTCTTCATTTGCCCGTGGATATGCAAAACCAACTTTTCGATTATTTTATCTGGAACCTCGAAGCAAAGGCTTCCATCGAATCAAGAATCCATTACACAATTCTCTTTGCATCCATTCGCTCCAAAACAATTGGTATACCATGTTGATCTAATGCATAATCAAATTGGTTCCTCAGCCGAATAATTCTTGGATCTGCATCCATCAGTGTAACATTCATTCTCTTTCTCCTCAATTCTGTGCCAATGTTTTCCATGTCAGCACATCAACGTTGGTCATCTCTTTAAGTCAACTTTTCTCTCTAAACAATCAGACATTGCCTTCAGTTCTTCATTCAAAACTTTACTGCTCATCGTCTCAAACGACTGATATGGCTAGGTCTTCTTCTTTTTGACGACCATCAAAGGAGAGTTTACTTTTGTATGTTTCCGACTGCTTGCACACGAAGCTAGGTAAAACGCATTCCCTTTGTATTTTTATATAGCCAAGATAGTAAGATACCGAGCGGAAAGCTCCTCATAAAACTCTTGAGAGATGCTTTTTTGTATATTAAACTGGTAAAAAAATGTCACGTGCAAAATATGAAAATGTACGACACATCAAACTCCGCACCAGTACTGTTTCTATCATTCGCATTCGAATTATAGTAGGTCTAACTCCGGTATAGAAATAGTCCACTCGAATGCACGATATCATCTTGAAACAGTACAAATTTCCTGCCGAGAGCTACGGCGTTAAAGATTTGGAAATGTCAAGCTGCAATTCCACTTTAATGTGTAGGCTTCTCAAGACATCGTACATGCAGATGGAGGTCTGAATAGACAAATGTAGCCCATGCATATTTATGATATGCAGAAGATAAACTGACGTCTTAATGAAAAGCAGGATAGAATCCGTTTCGATCTCATTCTTGGGTCTCCCAAGTTGTGTGGCCCAAAATCCGTTGTCTTTACTAGACTTCACACAAGATCCCGGTAATCATTCTTTCACAAACAAACGACTCCGTCGCAACTTTCCAGCTTTAGAAGTCGATGTCATCGATCTGAAGGATTTTGGATGAACCAGTTAAATTAGAAAGAAGTATTCCTTTCGATGTTAATTATTGGCAAAAGGACGACAAACTGTGGGGACATGATGAGCTCTTCTTTTTATATGTACCGCTTACTTGTTTTTGAGAGTGAAGGTGGCAACCACTTCGTACTTTTTTATTCCTGGGATGCATGAGCGTTTTTATCGTAATAAGATTTGCTAAGACTTGATTTGCATATTCTCTTATAATACAACACCCTATTATGAATAAAGAAGCTTACGTAACTCACCAGATCTTTCTAAAGTTGCTGAACATTTACAAAAACAATTTGCAACTAATTGTAATTTAAAAAGTGCGTATCTCGTCATTTTTTTGAAATGCTTGCTTAAACTTCTGACAAGTTAAAGCGTCTACTAGACTGATATATTCACAAAAGATATGTTTCCTTGTTAACTAGTTTTCCGATTTGGAAAAGATCCAATTGAAGTTATGATGTCCACATTCGTTAGTTGGCGCTGTCCAACCGGACGTCTCGTGTTCATTTTATTAGTATAAGAAAGGCTTGTGCAATGGTTCCCAACGCAGCGAGATACGATAGTTGAGCCAGCCGGGCGCATCCAGACGTATCCCTTGGGTGTATATTCGTTTCTGTAAAAGAAAAAAACCTCTGTATGCTCTACTAAGCACTTGAGGCAATCTTTGACTTTTCCTTCCGTATATTCAAACTCTACTAACGCGATATTGCTCGAAGCTGGCCAAATTTGTGAGGTATATGCCGATCTGGAATTACCTACAGAACTTCTTGGCTGCACCAATACATTCATGCTTTGAAAAACGGAGCTCTCTAGGGGAGGCCAAACACCTACGGGGATACGATTCTGGGTAAACGCTTTTACCGAAGTTCGTCCTATCGACTGCGCCATTATAAATTCTCGATGTGCTGCGCAGAATTCATAGGGGACATTTTGAATTCTGCTACATTTGTAATCTTGGACACATTTTGATATTGAACTTTTGAATGCTTCCGGGCTCGGTTTTCGTATTGATATGGTTAGATCAAAAAGTAACGGAGAGCTTTGAATAAGTTGAGCTTCGTTTCGTAGCTCCAAGTTATTATTGATACAGCGCTCACATCTAATTTTTTCCGATTTGCTGTGATAAACCGCAAGACAGCGTTTATCCAGCTCATTTTGCATTTCGAAGTGTGATGGCTTCTGGTATACTTCAAAGTTATCCCGACGATGAGAAATATCTCTTCGGCAGTCATCGGGGTGCAGCACCTCTGTTAAATTGCATGCAGAGCAAGTCGGTATTGGTTTGAATGCATCCGTAAAAATCAGCGAAATATACAGAGACAAAGTGACCACCAAACGATGTCCTGTCACATCTTTGAGAATACAACTGATGCATCCCGACCTGAGCGTAGGAATCATCCATACTTTAATACAATTGTACTCTTCGCCAGGTAAGATGTTAAGACTCCCGGAATCTGCTAATGCTTCTTGAAACCTTCCTTTCAATGGGTGGCGACGTGCCATTCTTTTGTAGGCAATATTTTGCAGAACCTGTCTTACTTCGTTCAGCTTCATTCCGTTCCTCTCGTCCGCATCTCGATGATTTCTTATAAAAAGGTTGTGCATGATGCGACAATTGATCAGTTTTAAGCTCATAATTTGTGGGCAGAATGTACCGGCGCAGTTGGTAACTATCTCTAACGATAAATAATTACTAAGGAAGATGTACACCTCGGCTGACTTCTTCTTCGACTTATGATGAAGTCGAAATGCTCGAACGGCGAACCTTGTGCTGTGCATAGCCAAGCACTCTCGGCAAACAGCTTCCTGTAGGGTGGAGGAGACTGCAATACATCGCATCGAAGATTCGTTATCTTGCGTGCTTACACGGTCGCTCTTTCGCAAACTTGAATCTAATACAGCCGGGGACGAGAAAATGAAAATGTGTGGTCCTTGCCTTGTTTTGTAAAACGGCATTGCGTCTTCGATCAAGCCTTCCTTCCAAAAGAATATTGTAGTTTCAGATGTTTCTTGCCAATCCAATGATGACACGTCATACTTTGTCTCTGTTGAAAATGTGACTGATTTACCTGAATTCCTCATGATCACTTCATCCATTGCGTTTGCCAGTGTATAAATACCGACGAGTTTACTCGGCTCTGTTGTATCCCTAAGAGGTTTCGTCTTATCAGCAGGACGGTTTGTTTGCGTCAATTGACTTGACAATACGCATTGATTGCGGGTGATACAGTCCGAAAGCAACGTCTTCAGAGTACAAGAATGACATCCAATCCAATAGAGTCCGAAGGCGTTGGTTGCGGTAATTAAACGTATCTGCTCAATCCCAAAAGAGCTTACGAGGCAATCATGACACAAATAAAAAGCTTGTCTGTTCGATATGGTCACATTTAATACTCCATATAAAGACGTGATACGGCTGGACCGATCCATCGTTATCAGCGCGATGAGTAGAAGTGGGCACAGTCTGATATTTTGCATGTTGCGTTTTTCAGTTTCAATTTCAAAATTAAGGGGGAAAATCAACAGCGAATACTATTGGCTAAATATAAGTACCAGAAATAAGTTGCACCCAATCCAAAATCTTTCAAGTACTTGTCGTTTGTCGGCTTTTTGAACGATTTCATTACACTGTTAATCTGTTTTTCTATTTCATCATTAGCCCTTGACCGTGTAAATATCATACAAGTGTTGCTTCAAATCTACGAATGCGGATATTTTCCACTTCCCCCTTGAGTAGGGGGACTTGAGCCGCTATCCACAACGGAAGTAAACCAAAAACCTCTGGCGGCGATCCGCATGCTCGAATCGCCTGACAACACCGTCGGGGGGGACGTAGATGGTAAGTGCTGCTGTTAGAACGTATGCAGGCTGATTTGAATACCGGCTGTGGCAAATGGACTGTGGTGGGGCCTCTTGGCCGAGGCAAAGATGGATTCACGTAAATATTTACCCTACTCAATAAAGCTATGGATGTGTCAAGACCGCTGGCAACTACGCTAGAAAACAAATGTACAGGATTTGAAACAGGCTCTTCAGAGAGTTACACTTTTGATTAGAGTATACAGTAGTAGATAACCACCAAACTGTTGTAAGAAACGGTTTTTTGATAGAAGACTACGTGCAAACACCCTTACCTAAACCACCTGAGCTGGGGCGATCGGCTTGATCCAGAAACGTTTGTTGAGTTTCTGGATATCGTGTTTGAATATAAGCGGGTGAGAGGATCTTACTTCGATCACAACGTTACCCGGTAATCACCTGGTTCTACAAAAAGCATCACGAGGTGATCCTGGCAACTATCGACGGATTGTAATACTTTCGTCGATGCGAAAGTGCTAATAAAATTGTTGGCGCATCGATTCCAACGGTTTTTGCCAAAATCGATTTACCAAGATCAAATAGCATTTGTGCGAGAAAGGTTGATGCATCACCGCATTCGACATCTCACCGATATCCAAGACTTGGCCACTTATCGTGGGGAAGAAGCGTATGCGCCTTTTTTCAACTTCGAGAAAGGTTATGATCGTGTCAATCGAACGTATTTGTTTCGATTTTTGAAAAATAAGTGGGCGTTGGAAAACGTTTCATCGACTGGGTTCGTCTTCTGTATAACAACACGAAGACGCAGCTGATGATCAATGGCAATATTACACCATCCTTACACCACAAACGTAGAGGGATAGAAGGCGATATTCTCTCAGCATTACTTTTTCTGATGACGATCGAACCTTTGGGAAATTTACTTCGTCAACATGAAGAACATGGCATTTGGATTAATGGCACGACTGTCGCGACTGGATTATTTTTCTGCGGACGATTCGACATTGCCTTCAGCGACACCAAATGAAGTTTTGATGCAAACCGAGCCCGATTAAGTCTATTGCGATGGATCTGGTGTGAAACGCAACTTGAGCGAATCATCTTTGCTCTTGTTGACTCGGACCATGCTGTGCCCTCGTATTCCCAATTTGACCATAAATAGTCCTGAGGAGTAGTCAGGTATGTTTATTTCAGGGATCAAGAATCATTTCATGATGGGCTAGGTGTATGGTTTCGACGGTCATGAACTCCCCGTGGTAGATTCCTTGTTGCGTATACGATGATTTTGTAATGTATGTGGCATTCGATGCTAAATCGGTGTGTGCTCGATCAGAAATACAAAAAAGATTTGAAACACGTTCACCTGATCTGCACACAGTGTTGACACCTTCGGCGGCAAGATGGTGGAATGCAACTTGCTTCCTTTTTGGTGAAGTGACTGAGCCTACGAGGCATCCAATTCCTTCAGCAGGGAAAGATGCCTCAACGGCATTATCACAGCTTATTTCCAAGCTTCCTTTCGACCAAACAAGGCGATGGACGAATCCACCATCACGCCACTTCGACCTAGCAAAATAGTTCAATGGGGGAAAGTATTTCTTTGGTATAATACGCATTTGAAATATGGCTTCAGATGGATTGAAGCACTACAAATTAACATTATGATGCTCTACAACGCCGTCAAATTACATGGAAGAACCGATGTGGTTCCACTGCAACCAGGAATTACATTATGAGGCTGCTACTCTTACCCGACTACGCAAAACGTTCGGTACAATCCTGTCTTGGTAGGTGGACCACATTGCATATTTCGAAAAATCGTTTGCTGCGGCCTTCGAGATTCGAAGTCTTCAGGACGTTTTTCTACAATGTGACCCACGCAAATAAGGAAGCTTACGTTGAAATATTTTTTTAGTACAGCGAGTAAGAGCTGACTACATCGACTATGGCTGACCTTACAATGAAGTCGTTCAAATACTATAGCGTATCCACTCGACGATCACTTGGATCCAACCAAACAAAAGTGGTAGATCTTTTACGTGGAAATACAAAGAAGGAGAGGAGAAGATATTTACCATCGATTAGAAATCACTTATGGTCTGGAAACCTCCTGGACCAACCACGAGTCATCCGATGTCGACCTATTGGTCCCCACGGGAACGATAGGATGCAATGGATTGAGAACGAGTTGGAACATTTATGGCTACATCGCAGCTTCTCCGGAAACGTGTCCTACCGATTTTCGAAGCTCTACAGTTTGCCTGGCCTTTCGAATGCTTCCAGATCGATCTTTTTACTAGTTTTTGTAACATGCAGAGCCCGGAATAGTATTGTGCACGCATCATTTGTGTGGGGAAGTGGAATCCGAATAGCATCTCGTTTTAGATTGCTATCACAAAGCACGATTATGGAGAGATTTACTCTCTACTTGAGAGCAGTATTTCTCCTCTCGACCACGCTGGCCTCATATCGCATGTGCAATTGTGCCAGCACTACGGCTGACATGAAAGGATTATCAGCAAATTATATCAGATTTACGGCTATCATAGTAGGTGGTGACAGTGCGCTTCATCTGGACTGATCGAAATATTTTTTTGTTCGATCGGCGATCAGCAACTCCGACAGCTCCAAAATTTTCCATGCTCTACACCAAGTTTAGTGTGCATGTTTAATACTTATGAAGACAGTGTAACGATCAGACGAACACATTCGGCTTTCATAGGTGCCGGGTCAACTTACAACGCAAGGATCATTCGATAGAACTTGCAGGATTCGAAGATCATCGCTGCGCGACGTCACCGAAAAGTGAAAATGCAACTTCAACTCCGATCTTTGGACAGTTTACAATTTTTACACGCTGGACATATTCTGGTATTATGGCGGCGCTGAGGCTATCACAATACAGATCATCAACAAGAATTCATATTAGCATCTCCCACAGGTCCCTTTTCTTAAATCGGTTTCTGTATTGATATTTGTTATTTGAGATAGCCTAGACAAAAAGTGAAGTCAGTTAGTCTAATTCTAGTAATATAGACACTTTCAACTGATATGTGTAAGTAGTATGGTTCTAGATGAGGTAAGACAAGGTCAGTAAAAGTTCTATAATTTAGTTCGCATTGAGAGGAAGTTCATAAGAGAATGATATAGCAAACAAAATAATAGGTTTCTCTAACAAAAGAAACGTTTTTCGTGCAAAAGCTCCTAAAAAGAGGTATATCTATTAGTTTCTATAATGAAACTACGTGATTTTTGGCTAATCGACTCGAGCAAAAATGGACAGCCCCTCACCCAGAAAAAGATTGAGGTAGACCTGACACGAATTACCAGGCAAATAGTTGACTCTTCTGGTAGCCCAGTGACGTTCGCTACTCTATCAGTATCAAAACATGATGCTGTGATCCACCATACTGCCAAGCAAAAATCTTTATATCTCTTCTATAAAGTCATCCTAGTTGATTGCATTGTAACAAAGAAAGACAGAGCCAATTCGGAACCTCGTGATTCTTGAGGCAGAATATACGGATGCAGGTATGCTATCTGGTCAAGCATAGCCTAAATTGATTGAGTTCAATGCTGAGAGTTTTTATACTATAGAACCGCGCAATGAACGAATATCGACAGAGCTTATTTTTCAATGATTCAATCAAGCCACCTTTTTGTGCTTTGAGATCATTTTCCTTTGGATATTTCCTTCATCTCATTCATCTTCGAAAAAGCTTGGAAAGCTGAATAAAGTAATGAGAGCACTTTTTAACGTCTCAGCCAAAAGCGTAATCTCGTGCACAGTGATTATGTAGTGGGCCTTCTACCGAGAACTTTTAGCCTACATGATTGTCTCCAGATATAACTGTCCACACAAGTAACAAAATATTACGTTAAGAAGCTATGGAGTGGGCGATATGGGGCTCCGGGTAGGAATTAGGAAGATATGAATGATTTTTTCGAAATTGAAACTAAATATGCACAAAACAATCGCGATAACAAAGCACAATCACAACCTTAAAAGTTAGAAATCATCTCGAAAAAAGGCTAGAAAATGTGAAATCGGACTCACAGCGGATAAAAATGTGCTGTTGAATTGTATCAAAAGACTATCGTGAAAGCCATGTGTATGTAAGTAATCACTTAGTCTTCGCTCATGCATCAAGGTCTTACTATCCTTGGACCAATATGGATCACCGTCGGAAACTTCTTCAACTGTCAGAATTCTCCTTGCACATTGGACGACACATAATCGAGATACTTACATTTAGATCAAATCATCGTTTGAAAGGTTTGAGTCGTGAAAGCATCTTTACTGGTGTGATTTACCATCTCATGCTGAGATGATGAACCATGTGAGAATCTAAACAATGGCGAAACATCTCCCTAGTGCAACCGAAATGAAAGATATTCACCCATCAATATCGTCATCATGGAACGAAGTTAAAATCGTATCGAGCAAGCAGCGAGCTTTACATAAAAAGACACTTGCAAACAGCGCACATAGCACTTGAACAACTTGGTTGGATAAAGTAACACCACACCTCATTTATCCAACATTATCAATCGAGCTTTCTTCATTCAAATTCTTCGTGCCTTCTTGATGAAAGCATAAAACTTCGACGGGTTAATGAGACACCTTCTAACGGCAAACAGTGGAACAGATATGTTCCACTAACGAGAGCTTTCTAGTCAATTTATTCTACACGCATTCAAATTCTACGACTGGTCTCGATATTTTTGATGGACCTCAAAGGCGCATGAATGCCTTGTAAATGCTCGTATCAGAAATAAAATACTTTTCCGCAGCTTTCCTTTGGTCTGACATACTGTGACTACACACTTCACGGAAACTTCGCTCGAGGATGACACACATTTTCTACTCGATCAATGCCTGTCACTTTAGTGAGGTCAATGATCTCTGCCAAAACGTTTGGATCAAAAACTGGTGAATGAGAATACATATCATTTTCCTGAATAGCTAAACGAATCGCGTAACACATTTACAAGAAACACAGATGACATTTGTCTTCGTGCTAGTTGGAATTGTGTCGTAGCGCTTACCAAATTTTCGACTACTACGTATATCATCTTGACTGACGTATCCGACGCGATACGACCGTGCGGGTTGGATATCGCAAAGCAACTGGAAAGAAGTAGCGAGCCAGGAAACGACAAATAAATAGAAATCCGTTGTTCAGTATAATGCCTAAAATTTTCTTCACAGTTTGCAAGAATCCTGCTCGCAACCGCATTAGTATGTTTGTGTTCCACTTGAAGCACTCGTCTTGTTCACAAGGATGGCTGAATGCATTTTGTTGATTGTGAGTTGTAGAGAGTAATGTTCGAGAATGGGGCATCATAACAAACAATGTATAGCTTGGTGCTTCGTCTCAAGTCTTCATCGATCTTCTGCTGCGATGTGTTATCGATTCTGCGGAAGTCAATCAGGCAGAAATCACGAAGGTCCAGCGAAGAGTATCGCCCATCGCTAGAGAATCTCTGGATATGCTCATCAATTCGGTTGCCTTCTCGCAGCAATTCGATTCCCCATAGAAATGACTTATCCTTTGCATAGACAGTGAAGTCAATAAAGCCATTAGATCCAAATATTGCTCCGACATCTGCAGATGTCACTATACTCTCTGGTGTGGAACGATGTACTGACTTGAAAAACTCCATTTGCCATACTGTTTCAAGTGGGATATCATTCAAAGCACTTTTGCCCAGAGTGTTTTTGATGCAATCATAATCTATGACAGATAGAGCACGGGATATCAAGTCTTGGAGAGTTGATGGTAGGTATTTAGCTCGTTTGATGACACCGACCCGCTTCTGAATAAAAAATCGTTTCATCACTGGTGACGAGAACTCCAAACTATCAAGCAGTATACCCCTTCTACAACAAGTGTCCACGATTTTTTCATGATCAGTTCTGCGATCAGTACCATTGCTAATTCTTTCCAAACAGTCAAGTTCCTCTTGAGTGAGCGTATTTAGAGTTCGAACAGCTCGAGTAGTTATGAGGCCATCGTGAAGGGATCCATCTTGCATCTTAATTTAATGTCGGTGGACTGCTAGCGCTTTTGATACAAGACATATAAATCTCATTGAGCAATTTGATTGCTGTGATGCAAAGACCTACATGGGAACCAGTGAGATACTCCAGTTGGCTGCAAAACAAACGCATCGACGTATTTTCATCGCCATTTGCATTCTGAAGACGTTCGACTCCTACAAAATGCTTTAGAACAAGTTCTACCACTTCATCATGCCTCAAATTCATATCCTTGATTCCAAGCTGCATTTCAGGGGGTATGTCGATTGGGGTCGAATATTCTAGATAATTGAAGTTGGAGCCATAGGCTGCAAACATCAAAATTCTCACTTTGCAATTTCTTTCTGTCATGATTCCTTTCACACGATACCAGAACGTTGATGACTTGCGCTTAGGAGATGATGATCCAGATTCTTGAAATATCATTTGAACTTCATCCACAATCAGATACACAATTTCTTCTTGCAAATAGCGACTAGTAGCCACGTCCTTCCAATCTGTATTAAAAATTGATTTGAATGCAGGCGCAAAAGCTTCCCCTGGTGCCAGGTACAATATTGAGAACTCGTAGATAACAGCATTTTTGTTCATCTTTTCGCACCTTTGAAACAAAGCATAGCTCACCAACGTTGCCATTGAGGTTTTCCCGGTCATTGGAGGACTCTTAACAAAAATCACTTTTTTTTGATCAAGGTTGTCAATAATACCATTTGTTACATCTTCTCTTAGTAACGTCTTCCCACTTTGTAGATCGATCCCTTCTAATCCTGTTGCTTCTCCCGTCCTGCTATGCCAACTAACAGTGTTCCCATACACATCTTGAGGAAAGCGAGGTATTTCAGTTTCTGAGATATCAAAAACACGATGTCTCAGCGGATGTTTACTAGATCGGAGAAGAGAAACTCGTCTTTTTTGTCCACTATGACTACTTGTTATTGGCAACAGCACCAACACATGAATGACTTTTTCATCTGGAGTATTTTTGCCAAAAAAGTCATGTAATTTCCTAGTCGCCTTCATGAATAGTTCACTTTTGAGATATATATCTTTCACATCCTGTGAATAATGAGCTTCTGAGAGATCACCGACATCGGCATCCTCATCATCCAAAAAGGCATCATTTTTCTTCGCCAAATATAGATTCAGTTGATCGGCGGGGAAGTTATACATTTTCTTCTTCGCTATCTCATCTTTCAAATCCCCCACTAGCTCTGTCTCAGCAATATTCACAGGGAATATACTTCCTTCTCCGAGACACATGCAACACAACTTCGTTGCTTTTTCTTCGTTTTTCAAAATTTGTTACCAATCCAACACTGTCGCACCGTTTGTCATTTATATGTCATCCCCTGTCAAACTGCCCTCCATCATAAAGATTGTACTATAAAATACGAAAGCTTCGTAGACTGGTAATCCTATGATCAGCAGACGGTTGAGCAGACTGATCGATCCCGTTTGATTCGGAAGAAATCAAAAGAATCATTTTTGATCAGAATTGGGCAGGATGAGGTTGGTTCATATTAGAAATAAATGAGCACATTATTAGCCTGAATCAAAGTAAGCCTACTTAATTAATGTATGGCCCATTGAATACACGTATCAATAGTACACATTAGAAGTGAATCAGCATACCATACATCTAAGTCAGAAAAAATGTGGCGCAGAAAGGCATCGAAGTAACAGCTTGCCTGCTTACAAAATGGAGAATAGCGGTGCAACCTTACTCATACATACTAAATCATATTAGAGAATAGTTACGGTCAAATGGAATGTACGTGAGTATCATGCATAATATGGATCACACATATGGCGACAGATGACAGGTAAGCTAATTTGATCCAATCTATGGGTATGTAAGCAAGTTGCTGTTATTCTGACGGGTTCACCTTTATGTACTATTGAACGTGTTTGTCAAGATTTGTCTTGGCATCTTTTGAGCCTAATGATCTGCATATGTATCGACATGATGCACTCCGACTTTTCCTGAATATCTCTGTCTTATTATGTCAGTGACTCGAAGAGATCTTCTTCTCCAACGGACAAGTGTACCTGACCGAATCAATATACAGTTGAAGCTGTCGCTCAATCTCGACAATCCGACATCATGCCGTCGGTAAGGAAGCATATGTGATAAATCAAAACTTTCTTGTTAAATAAGACGCACCAATGGCATTCCAGCAAATGATCTCTAACGTCACTTATGTATCCGTGCTCCGTGCCGCTGTTTGAACGTCCTCCTCGTATCATGATAAGATTTTGTAACTCTGATAAAAATGGGGAATCGACTTGAGAGATACACAGACCGCTTACCTTGGTACTGACCGAGAACGATGTCATTCCACATGGTATAGACACGCTAATGACGATCCATAAATTCATTTCATGTGCAGTATCAAATAACGTCTCAAAAGCACGACGCCAACAATGACGTCAAAATCCTTGTATTTTATTATTTACGAGTTCCGAATTTAGACAGTAGGATCTAGAATGCCAGTCATAGAAAATAAAAGTAGATTTTCACAAGAATATGCGCTTCGATAGTACAACTACAAATATCAACTTCCAATTCCGCCGACTATGAAAGCTACGTCCTTCAATGTCCGAGCACTTGCTTTGAAACCACGTTCAATTAAATGGAGTAATTGAACCGAAACCCAGCCGATTTTCTCAACTGAACCAAGGAAGGATGGCCAGGATTGGATTCTGATCAAAGTGGTATAATAGAAAGCCTCGTCCCTAAATGGACACTCCAGAAAAGTTCGATTTCCAAAACAAACCGTTTCGGCGCTTCCGATATATTTGGAATAACGAAATCGATTGGACGGCATTTGCGATTCGAAAGCACAACTTATCAATTTCGTGATTCAAATCGACTTGCAATCCTAACGCGAAATTGAAATTGAAATTCCCATTTTTATTCACATCGAAAATCATTCTGTCAAAAATCGATCACAATCTCCAGCCAGCAAAGAATTTCCTTGCTCCGATCTCCAACTTTCCGAGTTGTTGTCCAGTTCCTCGATGACATATTCCAATTCGAAATGTTTTTCTTGCTGCTCGTCATGTAGGCAAACAATTCTTCCTTATCAAGAGGTCATTCAGTAGTACCAGACCTCGATGCGATAAACTGCTCATTTGAAATTCGAACCACCTCCCATTACCTCTTCTGAAAGTGAAATAAAAATCAGTCGACAGTGAACACTCCTATCTGCAAGTTTACCCAAAATCCTTGTTCTCCACTCCCATTCCATCGTCCCTTGTTAAAGAAAAATTACTCGTAATCGTAACACTGAAAAAAGAGTCCACAAATATATCACGACCCGTAACAACATCGAAACGACCGCTACCAAACGTATCCGGCCCCAAACCAAGCTGCATTCGTTCCCTAGGTCGCGTCACGAATGGGCAGATGTCAGTCCGTAACACGAATTTTGTTTCCGACTTTGACGATGCCAAAAGATGAATCGTATCGAGTTCTTTATCGTGTCTAAAGTCCGTTGACGTCGTTTCTCTCTCAGCTCCTTCTGGTCGGTCGTAACGCATTGCTCCGACGTCATTACGTTTTGCGGTACTTCTGCCAAGTATACAAGTACTGTCAAGGTAAAGTAAAAAGGAGCCAATATAGCATGATTTGTTTCAAGTTAGCTTTTCTTCCGAAAGATTCACATTTAATTGCTTTTCCTATAACCCTATCGCTGAATCTGTAGCACCTATATTATCCTGCAAGAAGCAAAATTCTTTGAGGGGGAAACTCCGGATAAGTTTTGCACGAAATTGTATATATTTATATGAATACTCCAATATAACCCATTCGAAATGTAATCGCGTAAACAGCCCTCATGGAAGTAGTTGTCGTCCGTGTCGTTGTTGTAGTAATCGCAAAAATCAAGGGAGTATGACATATCAAATCATCGCCCCCGCTGCTGTCGCTAGCATATGCATCCAAATTATCACTAGTCTCATTCCGTCTGTGTCTACATCAAGAAGGCTGATTCTACTTCACGAAATCGTCTTCAGAGTACGAATACTTGTTCGAGAACTTCCGTTACTGAATGTGATTTCAGAAATACATTTCTCCCTTTAATCTAACTAAGAAGTCTGGATTTTTTATCGCGTTTACAACGGCATTTCATATTAGGAGGCAGCTATTCCTCCCTCTTAATATCGAATTCGATACTCTTCAGCGTCTTTCTTTTCATCTACATCGATTGAAGTAGCAGATGCAACCCAAGCCACTTGCGTATCTCGGTACATTGATGTGTCTGCAGTAATTTCTCTGTGTCGATCGTGCCGAGATTCCCGACCCTAGAACCTCGTCCATCAGACGTATGAATTTGAGGACTCGTGTAGCTATCAAGGCTACGTGATAGCTGCGACCATACGATGATAATCTGGCGCCAAAAATTTAAAATGTGAAAACGCCTGTGGCGTGTTTGGGTGCTTCGCTCTATTTCTTGACGTGGTGTGGCCCACAAATCCGTTGTTATCGCTGTACTGTCACTAAGCTCCCGAGATGTATCAGCAGTTATGATTTGTATAATTTCCCTACAAGGGGACTCATGTTCGTTCTAGAATTGGGTGTAGTCATTGAAACGGGTTGTAGTTCGACATCGCACAAGAAAATATAGACATCAGCTTATTGGAATATCAACTTAGTCACTAGTTATTCACTGTTGGACTCGGTGTCATCGGTCTAGATGGGACTGAATGAAACGGTTGGAGCTCAAAGTTAGAAAGCATTTTGGAGTTGACTAATGGCAAAAAAGATGGTAGATACAGACTGCCATTATAGTCTGTCGATGTAATGAGTATTTTGAATTTTCAGTACCGTTATGTCTTTGAAATGACGTCAAGGAAATCAGCATCAGCCCTTAGTCAATTCTCAAATTTCTTTGTGCTATAGATGATTTGCAGAAATTCTGAAGAACAAAATTGTATCGTTACCTTTCCGGCAACTCCAAGCATTTGATATTCTTGTTTATGTCCAAATTATATGTTCCGTAATTGACTAGTTATTGGAGTCCTGGAGAAAACCTGACTGAAGACTTGATATCTACATTCGTCAATTGGCGCAATCCAAACGGGCGTCTCGTGCGCAATACGCTCTCACCATGAGAAAGGCTTTGGCAGTACTTCCCAAGGCAGACGGTTAGAACGGTTGATGATTCCGGACGCATCCATACATATCCATTATGTGCGACTTCGTTTCTGTAAAAGAAGAAAATCTCTGTATGCTCTGCTAAACAATGTAAGCAATGATACAATTCAAAATCGGCATATGTGAACACCACTAACGCGATATCGCCCGAAACTGGCCAAATTTGGGAAGAATATGCTGGACTGGAATGAGGTGAATATCTTCTCGGTGGAGTGAAAAGATCCATGCTTAGAGAAGGCCAAGCACCTACGGGAGCAAGTCTGTGTGTAAACGTGTCGGCCTTACTTTGTTCTGTCAAGCGCGCCATTATGAAGTCTCGGTGATGCATACAGAAAATATTGGGAACATTTTGAATCCTGGTACATTTGTACTTTCGAACACAGGTTGATAATAGATTCCTGAATTCATTCGGGGTCGCTTTCCATTTAGACATAGATATATCAAAAAGTAAAGGAGACTGTCGAATAAGTTGAGCTTCATTTGTTATGCCCAGAAAAGACTTTATACAAGAGCGACATTTTCTTGCATCCGATTTGGTGTGATATACCGTAAAACAAGCTCTATCCAGTCGATTGTGCATTTCAAAATTTGACGGCTTTGGGTATACTTCCAAATTATTGGAATGATGAGCAAGATTTTGTCGGCAGTCATCTGGGTGCAGCACCTCAATCATTCTGCATTTGAAACAAGACGACATTGGTTTGATAGTATCCGTGAAGATCAACGTACTATATAGAGACGAAAAGATCACTATGCGATAGCCTTTGACGTCTTTGAGAACACAACTGATGCACTGCCATTGTAATATCGGTTGTGTACTTACTTTAATGCAAACGTATTCTTTGGCATGTAATATGTTGAAGCTATTTAGAGATGCAACCGCCTCTTGGAAAACCCCGTCGACTTTGTGGCGTCGTGCCATTCTATTGCCAGCAATAGTAGTTAGGACCTCTTGTAATTCCTCTTGTTGCAATTTATTCTCGTCGTCGGCATTTGGATGACTGATGAAAAAGATGTCATGTAATCTGTGACAATCGATGTAATTCAAGATCTTGATAGCCGGACAGAATACCTTGTCACAGTTCGCTACTATAAGTGACGATGAATAATTACTGTGAAAGACGCACACACGAGCTGATCTTTTTTTCGAAGTGTGATATAAGTGAATTGATCGAACAGCGAACCATTTGCTGTGCATAGCCATGCACTCTCTGCAAACAGCTTCTTGCGGCGTAAAGGGTAGAATCATACATCGCATCAATGATTCAACAGTTTTGCCATATTGTGTGTTGACATGATCGTCAACTGGCATCTTTGAATTTAATACTGCTGGGTATGACATTATCAAAACTTTTGGCTCTTTTCTCTTGTAATGTTTCAGTAGTAATGGGTCTCTGATCAGTTCATCATCCCAGAAGAACATTGGAATTTCAGATGATTCTTTCCAGATTAATGAAGACACTTCGTATATACTTTCTGTTAAAGATGTGGTTGATCCATCAGACCACTTCACTATCGCTTCATGCATAGAGCTTGCTAGTGAATGTACACTCTCAAGTTCATTCTGCTGTGTTCTATACCTGGGAGCTTTCATCTCGTTAGCAGGGAGCTTAGTCTGCTGTAACTGGTCTGACAATACACATGCCACGCGGTTGCTACAATAAGAAAGAAATGCTGTCATAGTGTCCGAGTGACCTTCTACCCAATAGAGCCTAAAGGCTCTGATTGCTGCAATCAAATGTATCTGCTTAATCCCCAAAGAACTTATGAGGCAATTATGACACGCATCGAAATCTTATGTTTCTGAAAGGGTGACATTTAAGATACCAGATAGAGAAGTGATAAGGCTGAACGACTTCAGCAATAACAGCGTGGTGACGAATAGTGCGCATGGTCTTAAATGATGCATGCTGTGTTTTTCAATCTGTGGAGGATGTCAACAGCGAATATTATTGGTAGAATGTACAGGAAATAATAATAAAAACCAATCAACAATCTTTCAAATGACTTGATGCTGGGAAAGCGGTCTGAATTTAATCTTATAAGAACGGTTTCCCGCTGTGATTTTGTAAGTATCATTGTTGACCTAAACCAATAGTTCAGTGCGTGTGCGTAACTGAAAATTCAACACTGCTCCGGTCACGTCGTGATAAATAGTAGCCCAACAACCAAACTCGAGGCGGCATCCATATGTGGTATTCGTATGGTATTTTATCCAAAACAATCGTCCGTTAATGCGTACTAGAAATAAAGTATCTTAATGCATTGTGATATACCACCATCTCCGACAACACCCAGAATAAACAACTGATTACATGTATTTTGAATTGCATTAGGACTTCGACCGGGCATATACGATATCATACGCTCAAACTTTAGAAACCTTATCAATGAAGGTTTGCTAGCTGCAATGCTATTGAGTCTGTAAAAAGCAGCTGTATAGATAAATTTCAATGGGCACTTTCACTTGATTTATGATACTTGCCAATATACTGAGCTTTGCTGTTGCGGCAATAGATGCGTCGCTAGCGTTCGAGCTGTTAGCAGTATTGAGGGTGAAACACGTCTTGAAAAAGAAAGCCTCTTCCATAACTTCATTGCTCCTTTTTAAATTCTCATTCAGTGGTTTCCATCAACGCTATACTTGCTTCCTACTGACATGGCCACGTATTCATTTTGTGTGATCTGCTCTACCGATCCAAAATGAATCTCGAGTGACGTCTCGAATTACAAACCACACTTGTATTCGTCTGAAATTCGCGAAAGATACTATATTTGGCAGTCTGATGTCTCAACTCATTCCAATGCGCTACAAAGCCGAATGTAGTTATTTCCTAGTATCTCTGAGCTCGTATTGGTCAGTAGCTATCTCTGATTAAATTTCGAGCTTCGTAACAAGAATTGATTGTGAGACTGCAAAATTATCTTCTTTGCTTTATTTAAGGAAGGTTTGTCATCTCTATTCCCACAATTGAAGTTTCAAAAAGGCTGAAGCATATAAAAATTAGGAAGTCCAGTCCAAACACCAATTACTTTACAGCCTATAGGCGATCCTACATTGGTTAGATTTTTTCTTTACTGATAAAAAATGTACATCGTTGCTGATACTACCTCGAGCAATAAAGGCACACCTAATACAACAGCAAGCGATCGCATGCTCTCGCTCGTCTTCTTATTCTGATCAATACGCATCGTAATGGCGTGGTTTTGGCTTGGTTGTGTAACTTGTAGTGATTCACAGGACGCATGCATTAATTGCACTCAATATAAGTCTCATCTTTAAAAGTAAATGGATGCACAGAGTCGGCATACTGCATTATAATGGATCTATTGACGTCCAAAAAGCTACTC
This sequence comes from Albugo candida, assembly GCA_905220665.1. Taxonomy (NCBI): domain Eukaryota; phylum Oomycota; class Peronosporomycetes; order Albuginales; family Albuginaceae; genus Albugo; species Albugo candida. Next base: position 39,264 of record CAJNAR010000183.1, read on the forward strand.
TCATATTACTCTAATGATCATTGCTGGTAGTGTAACGTGCAAGATGTATACAATCAATAACAGCTCCCGTACACGCAACTACCAATGAATGCGCCAAGACCTATATGAAACACACTGAGATTATTGTACTATTTACTCATCAAGTTTAATTCAGCAACAACAGTCTCTTGATGTGTTAATTTATTTGCATTACCCTATAATAACGAATTAATTGCGTTTCCATCCTTCAGCACATAAATCCGTGCCATATTTCTAGCACTGATCGATTAAATGTTACTAGTTATGTCCGAAATCGCAGCTGTTCCGTGCCATAATCGTTAAACTGTATTGAACTTTGCGGACTCGTGGAATGGCTGATGTTAATTGTTAAAGACTGAGATGATGACAGACCAAACCATTATGTAGTTCGAATTTTGTCAGCTTTCCAAAGGGCGTTCCTGATTGCATGGAAATACACCAACAACAAAATAGGCGCATTCGGTACAGTACAAGACTGGAACAAAATTAAGGGTTTGTGAAGCCCAATCAAATGCAGATATCTTCGCTAAGAGTTCATCTTTCAATGTCAGTAGCGAGAGGTGCTTATGTGTGGAAGAATGATGTTTAATATGATAGAAGAAGAGTGAACGTGTATACAGTTCGAAACTCATTTGACTCGTTTCAAGGTATGCTTGGGAAGCAAACCTGGTCGCTGCATTTTCACACAAACCCTATCGACAACTTGAATCCTTATGAGCACATTTTCTGCATGACATCATCAATAAAGAAGGGAGATGGAAGTAGAGGTTTTGATTTTGGGAATTTATGAAAAAAAGGAAACTGCTGCGGACATACCCAATTTTTGATACAGACACATACCTAAAAATGAAGGAGTCTATCTATCCCTAAAAATAGAAATTACAACATACCCCCTACTTTCGTACCTCAATGTCCACTGCTCTCAAGTCCACTTCTAGCTGGTGTTAGTAACACCATAAAAAAAGCTGAATTTGTTTCAAAGGAAAAGTAGCCTAGCAGGCAGTCATTTCAGAGTAGGAAAAAATCTATCCACAATTGTCTTCTATCAATTTGCGTTCTTCATAAACGCAGTAGAATGCAAAAATACCACAGGAATTACTATCCACTTGCTTTGTGCATTTGGTTCAGGCGTGTAGGTACGCAAAAAAATGACACCATTATCTGATCATTTATCCGCATGTTATCGTCAAGCAATGGTTGTACAGATTCACGTAGGTCTCAATTCTCCTCAACAACATTGTCCCTTTTGGTATGGAAGAACACAGCAGGAAATTATCAACATAAATATGAAATTATTATCTCTGATTCAGTTACCGGCCTGGACAACTAAACTCCTTTAATTGAAATTACTCACCTCTACTATAGGGCACGACGGCATACAAAAGACGATACATGTTTACGAAAGCAATGACTCCATCTAGGAATCAGGCAAAGAATCCAGTAAAAGAGTTAGTAGGCTTAGATTAGCACAGGGTTGTAAACTAAGGACCTAATTGAACTGGCACTTTTAGTTTTTACCGGCTCGGACACTACATCTGCAGCCTAGTTCCTGTTCTTCTCCTCAGCAATTTTGTCATTAGCTGAATTGCTTGTTGTATTATGGAATAACAACGGAGAAAGTAAGTAGATGAATCAAACAATACCATTCCAAACTGATGCCCTACATACCTGTCGCAATTTTCCACACGTTCTTTGATTATGCCAACGCTTGCCACAATCTAGGCATTTGTTTTTCATTTTTCAGGTGGATGGTATTCAGAGGCTGATGGATCACGCCTGTTTAATTTTATAGACTGCTTTTGTGCAGGTCGCCCACGCGCTTTGACGGAAAGAATGTCCTGCTTAGCCAAAAGATCTCTCACCGCTTAGTGCAAACAAGCTTGTTCATGAAGAGCAGCACTATTATACACCTCATGAATCTCGGAGTGTCTGCCTCCCAACTATTGATATTTCTTTGCACAGAATTCTGCGGACTCCCTTCCACACAGATCCGAAATGAGTGCAGGTCATCTATGGTCATAGAATCGTTGGCCTGTTTAGTCTTGGTTGCAGAGTATGCTTGCAAGGCAAGCCAAATGTGACAGGCTCTGCACAAAGGCAAAGTTCGGGGAGTGATTTCCCAGCTTTCTGTATTACTTTCAATGCCTCCAACTGGGTGGAAATCTAGATGGATGAAGGGAACACATGTGAGACTTAATCATTTTATGACCTATTGCAAAATGAATTATCATACCTTTTCGATGGCGAAGCTGGACATCACACACCCAAAAACCTGAAGAAGGGCATCCTGGTATTTGTGGATTTGTTATAGCGTATCTGCTGCCTCACCAACACGGATTGCATTAAGCCGGTGTTGAATAGCAATGTTAAGTTGGCCTACCACCTGTAGAAGGTCACCTGTCAACGTGTGGAGATATTTTTTGACGAACGAATTTGCACCTTCAGCTCGAAAGGAGGGGGTCTGTCCGAGAGGAAGGTAATTTCGAATCTATGCCTCCATGAAGTGTTCTTTCCAAGGCAGGCAAGTTTTGCGCAGATACGTGATGCACTTTACATGGGATTCCTCAAATTGGGCTTCAAATGTATCACACATATCTTTATCCTTGTTGACTGCAGAACAGCGAACAATAGTGTTCCTATTGGCAACGAATTCATTCCAAGAATCAGCGGATAGAAATTCTCTTTTGCAGGCTGCCAAGATGTTCTTATTGATATGCCGAAAATCAAGGAAGTGAGTAACGCTAGGAAAAACAATTTCCATGCCATTGATCAATGCTACTTCTCTGTCAGCTACTAGGCAGGCAAGAAGTTTTCCTGATGACAGCGAAATAGGACTTCTTCAGCGGGGTCATCCAAAAATATGAAGGAGTGGCATACCATACCGGTTCGTTTTATATGTACGGTGAATCGCAAAAACATATAGTATTTAGAGCTGTAGTGCCATTTCTCTCCAGCTCTGAGCTCATCCATCAAGGCATTCAAAGATGTGCTGCCTGCAATGTACTGCTTTCGAATAGACGCTTTTTGGTTGCTGATGTCTTTTATTATGACCGCAATTTGAGGGCCCTAAGACGGCATCTTCCTCAAAACAGTTGCAATTTCTCTTGGTGGGCAGTTTCCCATTGACATTTACAACTATTTGTTGCAAATGCAGCGATGAAATTTTACTGGCTCCTGGATGGCCACTGAGGTCAACAGCAATCTCATGGATGTGCTCCAACCGAACGTCATCGAGCAATCAACTTCTTGTTTTAGCCTACCGACCCAGCGAAAGGGGCAAAAATGTTGACGGATGGAAGATATCCGCTGGCGGGTATCCTCTACTAATCGCCAGTTATTTCTGTTAACAACAATCAGGTCCTATCCGTAACAAACAGCAGTGGATTTTGAACGGGCTATGGTTATAAAGAATCCATTGGATAGTGCTTGTCGTTTTAGTGCCTCATCAATAGAGATTCGAGAAGTAAGGGATGTGTTTTCACCAAATCTAGAGGTGCAGTATTTGCGAGCAAAATATCGGAACTGGATGCCTGAAGAGCAGCAGGAGCGAGAGCGGTGGACAAGGTGGGCGGAGTGGACAGAGTAGACTGGGTAGTGGGCTGGTAGTGAACTGAGGATTGGAAGTGCTAGCAGCTGAGAACATGGCACCGGGAGTGGTGGACGGAGAGGTGGACGGAGTGGTTGCGGGACTGAGGTGTAACAGGAGAGATATACTTATTTATTTACTTTATTGACGGTACGAAAGTAGGGGGTTTGTTTGTAATTTCTATTTTGAGGGATAGATATACAGTGCACGACACCTATAACCAGCATCTCCACCCGGTGCGCAAGAATTTTTTGGGACACCCAATTACCAACTTAAACAAAAATCTCTCTCTATATCTTAAAAGTACATTGCCGTGGCTTTCTGGCAATAGAGTCGGATTTTTCCAATATTTATTTTTGATGAAGTTAGAAGCGTTTGAAGTTCGGCAAATTCTCGTGATTATGTATGGAGCTATGGAAATTTGGCCAGACATCTAAAAATAGATACTTTCTTTAACCAATCAGAAAGGACCACCTAAAAATAGATAATTGTTTTAGCCAATTAGAGAGGACCATTTAAAAACAGATAGTGTGTTAGAAATCTGATTCAGACTTACATATTTTCTTTGTTGGTTATGTGTATATCTGTAATTTAGTTTAAAAGTGCATTAACGTTTATAAGAACAGAGGCTGGAATGCGACGGTGTAAACGGTACTTCTTCACTGCATATTCGGCAGCTTTTCCACTGAGACTTTTACGGTAGACATACATGTACCGCTGTGTCTTGCATGCAAATCGGCGAATTGTTGGCAAGCTGATTAAGGACATGGCAGAGGGGACAGTTTCTTGCAAGTCAGTCCAGGAGTAATTGCAGTGCTTTTGTATGTACTGCTTTGCGGCGCCCCAAAAGTTCTCAATGTAGTTCAACTCGCAACGAAGTTTGGGGTAAAATATAATTTTATGCCCAGCTGCTGCAATCACCTCCTCAAGTAATATGCGCTGGGCAACAAAATCTGGCTGTTGGGACATGACAGTGCGAGCGCAGCAAGAAAGAGTATCAGAGCATCTGACATTACTTGGGCAAACCAAAATAAGCCAGGTTGCCAAAGACCACGTTCGCTTAAGACAGCCTTGATTCCCTTTGGTTTACCACATAGTTCCTCATTCTCATAATCGTCTGAATAAACCATGCTCTGAGGCACTTTGTCTCCATAAGTCGTTGGCCTTGAGAAAAGCACAGATTAATTAATTGTTTACAGTAATTACGGTGATGATTTATTTAAATCATACCTCATTTTTGGTTGGTTTCCACCAGAGACAAGGTTCATTCTCTTTGCAACAAGTTCACCATCACCAGCAAAGTCAGCATGACTGGTTGCATTGTCGAAGGCAAATAAAGCTTGAGCTCCAGGAAATTGAGCATTGAAGATTGGAATAGCTTTGTCACGGACTTGTGCATTCAGATGCTCTGTTGTCCACCAGCCGTCGTTATTATTTCCAGGCTTCATGTAAACACAGCACTCTTTTGGCATATCAGGATACTCAAGCTGCTTTGCTTCATCGAGCGCCAAGCGCCCGCAAACATCAGTCAAAAAGTTGCTAAGGTGAAGGGAACGTCCTTGTCTTCTTTTTTGCAATGGCTGCTCTCCCTCCGGCAGCCAGAGTTTCCTTTGACCATAATTTGCTGAAAAAACACTCTCATCATGCGTAACAATTATCAATGGTTCCACACCATCTGCAGGCCACGCCATAACTTCCGTAATTTCACCAGAGAAAACTGGATATCTATGGTCATATGCCTTCATTAGTGCAAGAAACTCAGGTCGGTATGCCACAACATCAGCACGCTCATGTCCATCGATGTAGAGACCTTTGCGGACCACTCGAAAGCCAAGCTTCATTTCTTTCACCCATCGCATAGCAGTTCGGGATGATATTGTTGGTGGTGGTGCATAACCGAGGGAAGGGAGAATCGCATCATTAATGTGAAATTGTAAGGTTGGTGATGGCAACTGCGAATTTCATTTTGCGCAAATAGGTCTGTAATTGCCCCACAATGTCCTCATCCCACATAAACGACCAACTCTTTGCGTGTTTTCCTTGTCGGGACATTGGCAGCTTGTGGTCCTTTAGAAATGCACGTGCCCATGTGCGTGAAGCATGTGAGAAGTATGGGCCCTTTTCTATGGCTGTGGTGCCAAAGTCGCTTGCGCTCGTGCGACTTCTCCCATTTTTGTAAAGACGCAGATACAAACTTAGAGCTTGCACGCGTAGCTGCTATGCCCCATTCGGCTTCTTTGCTTTGCCAATTTTGACAATCTTGAAGATCTTTGCCAATTCTTCTATTGCACTTTCAAGGCCCCCTCTTCCCACAGTCTATCTTCAACATCGTCAGTTTTCGAATCATAGTCAGCAGAAACTCCCGCTGTCACAGGCTCTTGCCACATGAAATATCTGTTCAGCGTTCGTGAACCTTCTGCTGCCTTGCGCTGATTCTGTTTGTGACGTCGGCGTGTCCGTGGTGAATCACCACCATAACAAAATGGGCGGTTAGTGGTTGGTACTGGAGCAATAAGAGCTGATGACATCGCCGCCTCCAGCTGTTTAACTGCACCTTTCAGTCTGCTCTTCTTCCTTGTCACTTGTTGGTTCCTCTCCAAAAATTTTATTCTCCATGTCATCAGCATCTATATTGTTTCCACTGTCAGGATCCTGTGAAAATAGTGGTGAACTGTGATGACTTCTTTTTTGTGTTTATCTAATGACAGCAGCGGCGCGCGGAGGAGTTGCTGCGCATGACTGTGAGGACTTTGTGTGACCTGATGATGCCGGTCCGCCCTTCCTATCGTCTGATCCCGTTATTGGGCTCATAACCTGTTTGCGTTTCTGGCATTCTGCAGGTGTTTTTTGCGCTTTGATAGTTGTACCATGCTGCCTAGCGAATGTTTTTTGCTGTTTAGAATGTTTGAGGGTGTTGGTTATGTATCTACTGTATGTAGTCTACATATATATCTACATAGGTGTCCACCCTATGGTTTCGCGTTACATATTAGTGTCGGATTCCGATTGGTTCACAAAACAGGTATTTCTCACGTGATTGGTTCACAAAACAGGTTTTTGTCATGTTAGAAGTATACTCTGCATGAAATATATTTTTGAAAATTTGGCCGCAAAAATATGGGGGTGTCGGTTATACTGTAGGTGCCGTGCACCATAGACTCATTGATTTACTTGATTTACGATAATAAAGTAGGTGGTATGTTTGTAATTTCTATTTAAGGGGGTGTCCGTAAGCTAAGTTGGATGTGTCGGCAGCAATTTCCTATTTCTTTTACATTCCCACGATAAATATTCTCTTTACTGGTAACTCGATGGTATTGATTCGTTCTTGGCTGATTAAACATAGACATGAACTATTATGAAGTCCGAAATGGATAAGCAGGAAAGTAGTGCACGTAAGGCGTGGTGTTAAGTAACCAAAGACCGGGTTATAGCTCTGAACTCCTCTAAAATGCTTTTTTATATCTCAACAAGTCTGCCAACGTGTCTGATAGCTGCAGAATTGAGCATAAATATCAAGCCACATAGAAGACAATGAATTTTTCGGATCCCTTACTTTCGTTACATCGCGCGACTTAGCACCGAGGGAATTACTCTATTAAAACAACCCTCCCCCACCATAGCTCAGTAAAACTAGAAGCAGAAATTCATCAGGTGGGATTTCAAAAATATGGGATATCACATGTCTGTCAGCACTCGATTAGATTTTCCTTTATCTAACGCAAAAAATTGCACCTCAGCGGATTATATCCATCATATACAAAGTTGTGGGGGATAACAATTTATAACCTGAAAGTATATATAAAGTGCATGGCTCGATTTTATTGCAGTAGCATTGAAAATTAGCGAGAGTTGTAGTCAGAAAATCTAAACAGATCAGACGTATGAAAGGCAATTGATCAATAGAACTGAACCAGAATCAATAGGCATACTCTGACGTCTATTACACGTCACAGCCACTTTTTTACGGTCTTCTTTGTTTCCACATCTCACAAAAAAAATGAATCAAATGTACACAGATACGGAGTTAATCTGCTGTTACTAGGCGGGTGGTGGCACGGCCAAGGGATTATACGCACGCCAATTCAAATTCTTATATACCTCCATGTGCCGTATCGATAAGTTTCTAACGCCCTACGGAAAATATCAAGACAATGACATGGTGTTAGCCCACTTGAATAAAAACACAAGAAAGAGCTGCACGAAGCACCTGTAATAATTGCAAGCATAAATAAAGAAGCTTGCACCATAAAAGAGTAGAACTACAGAGCCATGCATGGGTGCGGTTTCCTTTTCAGACATTCGTCCTTTTCACGACGCTTCTTCTAGCTGTTCCATACGTCCGGACGCTTGCTTCTCTAGTTACTTCACTTCGAAAAGAGTATTAAGATCAAACAACAAACAACTCGCTTGAGGCATGTAATGATGGTCAAGTATAGATGGCAATGAGAGCAATGAGGCAGGTAATTCCGTACTCGAACATCTCATTAGGAGGGCACACTTCAGGTTCTTTTGATTGAAAAGCCAACAATTCAAAACACTACGACTCAAGACGATTTAGTAATGTTTCATCAATAAAATCGTGTTGATTTCAATCACCAGCGCTTTTAATAGGTGCTGTATAGCACCTCTATTTAACCTACCCGGGTAGCCATATTCTCTAGTGAATAGAAAAGCTGTAAAATCATTTTCATCCTCATTAACAGTTCTTCGACAGGCCATTTCTTCGATACTCTTACTCTATCACGTTATGATGGGATGTCATTAGAAGTCAAACGTTCTCGAGTGTGATCAATCGAATCTGGAAGATATTTCCTATCAAGTAGCTTTTTCGCAAGAGAGAATGACCATTTTTCGTGAAAAATATCTTTTCGACATTTGCACTTCATTAGGTTCCAAAACACGTACTTGATTCTCGATTATCAGTACTTCTCTTCAAGATAATACCGTACACTGGGACTTCTACTTTACCTATGTACATATGCTATTATTCTTTCATTTATGCAAACCAAAAGCTTTCAATCTCACGAAGCTGCTGCATAATGTATACTTTAAGAGATGCATAATCTATCAAGAGTAGCTTCGGATCATCTCTTGAATCCTGCACTAGATTAGAACATGAAATCAACTGGGTACGTCTCAAAATTCTGTAAACACAATAATTTTGTTAGTGTGATCCTCATAAAGTAAGTCAATTCTCGACATATTGGCCGTATCTGTTGCCCTCACAAAATGCAATTTTCTTCATTAACTCAAAAACTAAATATTGAAGCCATCATAATCGTGATTCATCCGACGTCCATCCTTTCTTGTCACCTTTTCATTTTCAGTCGATGTTTTGACCTGCTTCTCGCCATTCGTGGCGAGCGTGCATTCATCTGCTTCTCTATAGAAGGAGAGGGAGCTTATGCAAACAGATTCTCATAATGAAATATTTTCGAATCTACATGATCAGCATTTTTATTCATTTTCGAGCCATATACAACCGTGGTTTTTTGCTCTCTGGCTACAATGGTGATAGGTCTTTTGATAAGATCGCTTTGTCAGTAATCGAAGATAGGCGGGAACGTGTTCGACAATTTCATTGGATCCAGATTGTTTTCAGCACGTGTAGTGTAAGCGATTTTAGTGGCCATGCACATGCTTAAAATATTTGACCCTGTATTCACGCGCAATAATGAATAGATACAAAACTCATACTGAGTCCAGTTGTCTCATTAAAGGATTATTGTACTGTATTCATGCAATGATCACTCCTGCTTTTAGGTACATGTCGATAATCACTCTCAGCTAAATTCTCTCAGTCATGTAAGTTATCTTATCACACTAGACCGTTCGGTTTATCGGGAAGGATCTTTGTCGTTTTGATATGACGATATCGTTGCGCCTGCTATCCCCTTCTAGCTCCCGTTGTGTGAGCTGGAGGAGAGCACATGATCCTTCTAAGAAACACAAAACTGTGAGGTTTAGCTGAAACCGCTATAGGCGCTGACACTAATGATGGGTTTTTGGATCTCTCATTGTCATGGGCGGGGTGGGGTGATGTGAGCGGCCACAAACATTCCAGACTCGCATCTCTCTCTTGCGGATCTCCATATGTAATACAAGATGTTGAAGCCTTTTTTATGCTGGAAACGGAATGCAATCGAGATGTGCCGCTGGATTTCGCCAAGTGGCGAGCGAATTCATTGAATCGTCAATTGTGTCATTATAAGACCTAATACCGAGATAATGAATCAAAAAGGGTCTTTGAAATAAACCAATCTAGTATATGTCTTAATTTGACTCGCTTAAGGGCAGAATGAATACAACGAGAAGTGATCAGATAAAGACCTTCCTTCTTACATTTAGTTGCAAGCTTGATCTGCGGATGTTAATCTAGTAAGTAAAAAATGGTGAAAGAAGCTATTCTTTTTTCATCTAATTGTCGTCCAGTAGCATGTTATAATTTGCGAATAAGTTCGAGACCACTGTACTAATCGTCAGAAGACTATCCTCTAGATCAGTGATAGAAGGGATAAGAGAAAAAATCTGATGCTCTTGCCGAATTTATCGTGATTAACGCTGAACCATATGCTATGTTCAGTAGTTATATCAAATATCTACCCAGTACGAGTTGAAGCGCACGCTTAGAGCTAAAAGCGATAAATTTCTCTTCTTTCGTTGTACGGAAGAGAATCTATTTATCCCAGCCGCACAAGTCTGAAGGGATTATGCCCAAACTTAAATTAGGCAATCGCAACGGGTATGAGAGGAAAAAAATGTTGAAAACTAAGACTACTAGACTCAAGTATGTCAATAAAATTTGGAACTTGCGTGCACGAATGCAGCGACGAATAAAGTCTTCCTACGAAACACTGATAACGACATTAATGTTCTCGGCTTCGGATACTACCATAACGGTGAGTAAAGATCAATCGATTGAGCCTTGATTTGATGCTTGGTCGCAGAAAACGTAAACTAATTGGCCAAAGCAAGTGCTTGTGCTCTACTAGTCAACTTCTGTTTCTAACTTCTGTCAGCTAGTAATATACAGAAGAGCTATATCCGGCGTAAAAGAGACATTTTCTTTTCTTGGCAACCTCCACCGAATAGTAGCATCTTCGTTAAAGCTCGTATGAACAAATATTACTCGGATGAAACGTAGATGCCTTACCACATCCAGAACCAGCGACGCTCGGGTTCAAGCTATCGAGAAGTAGACAGTTACTGTGATAGGATAAGTGAGAGCTGTTTTGGAACTTCCGATTACTATTTAATTTCTCGGTACTTTGCAAAACGACATCAAGACTAAGCACAGGATGTAAATCAAAAATGGCTAACATGATGCTTATAAAGGGAAGGAGGCTAGATTGGAGATGGAGGAAATGGGTGCACGACAGGAATAAAAATATCAACAAAGCGGTGAAACTCTGAAATGCTCACTGCAATCGACAGGGATCTGTCGGCGTCTGGGCGATGTAGGCTGCAGGTCGGACTATAAAGGGTGGCAAAGGCGCGAATGTGCTGATGATCACTTGATGAAGTACAATCGAGACACTACTAGTGGTATTCTTGTAAAGGTGGTGATTTATGAGAGGCCATAATTCTCGAATACTACAATCATGTTGACAGTGAAGACTAAGGAGCATGACTTTGGAGCGTATGTTCAACATGAACCGGGGCAACGACGGCTATATCTGAGAATGTAAAAATTCCCAATTGAAAGTGCGAGCGCAAATGCATAAACCAAACCGGAGTATATCACTAGATGTAAGGCATTGAGCTTGTCGTCGACCTGATAGGATGGGTTTCCTGGGGTTGTAAGATTTGCATAGTACTCTAAGCACAGATTAGTTGCGCAAATGCTTGTAGCGTATCTGACTTAAGTATCAACGGATATTAGTGAACTACAATTGCATTCAACTAGTTTGTTTTACTTGTAGTTTCTTTATAGCCTTCGATCTATTGTCACTTTCGGTGTACAATAGTTTGTGGGAATTGGATAAAGTAATACTTTCAGGCGAACTCTGTTATATAGCTCGCAGCCTTTTCTTTCCCCATGCTTGAACCGATACATTAGCCCCATGGTCAAAACTTTCTTGCGCACTTGTTTTGATCTAATTGAAGCCTATATTTTTCTAAATTGGACCAGTATCGACCATTGTTTGCCCAAGCAATGTTCACTTGGTCGGGATCGGAGCATCGTTTTTTGTTAAAGCGTATACTTTAGTAGTCACTCAAGGGAGTGAAAAGACGATTTGTACCCTAGAAATATTGCCATTAAGGATGTAAAATGGCTAGAGTGCAACTGGTCGAATAAAATTCCAATTAAAACATCGCTGCAAGATTCTCTCGCGTCTTTCTTACATGTACGCATTGCGCAACCCTATAGTATGCTCATAAAGACAATACTTACAATTTCCTGCGCCAGGGAGGGCAAGATGCTCTTCTTTGCATCACGGACCGATGAATCACCTTTCCCAAAACTATTAAATAGCAGCAGTGCAAGGGTGATAGTACTCAGGTATGCAGCCAAGACCAAATACTTTACAAATGCTGTAGACCCCACGCGATACTGCATAACTGACGAGCTTCCATTCTACATACGGACTCCTGCTAATTACATTATATAATCAGGGATGGCTATCGTCAGACATTAAGACCTGCCTTATCTTCATACTATTGATGAAGAAGCAGCACGAGGACACTTGATCGGAGCCTTGTGGGTTTTTACCACAAGGAGGATTACTTTCCATATCGTAGAACAGAGATAATGATGTATCGCCGCAAAAAAATATCACCTGAGGCAGGCTTATGCATCGGATTTTCTCATAATATACTTGTGGCTTAAGGCTGTGAATTTTTGGTAACTATATATTTGATGCATCAGGTCTGTAATCAAAGGACTGCAATATGTTCTTAGCACTTTTGGGTGTAAGTCTATTGGCGGTTTATATTGTAGACGGTGAATCACCAGGCAACGAGAAATGCTTCACCCAACATATCTGTGTTGAAAGATGTGAAACGAAGAAGGCTTGAGAGGAATAGAATCAAGTTTGAATACAAATTCATGATATAGTGTAAATTGCGAGTATATAGCCTGACACACAAAGTAATATGACACAAAGTGAGGCATAGATCCCTTCCCCAACGAAAACTTGTCCACTCTCTGTAAAGGGGACCAATGCCATGAGCATTTTAATAACACTACGAAATGCTAAACGATAAGCAACGATGCAAGACGTCATGGCCTCTGAGATTAGTCCGAAAATTGAATTTTAGGCTACGTTGCTGAAAAGCAAAAGTAAGGGCGGAAAGGCAAATTGAGGTAGTTTTAACCATCTTTTCTACACAGCTGTTTCCCCGCAAATTCTGTCCAGACTTGCATAAAAGCTTATAAAGCGAAACCCTTTCAACATGTACCGATAATTGTCCTGATTTCAGGTTTGAGATCTTGCCATCGTATCAGGTCTGATACTGAGCATTCGTACTTGATTGCCATTTTTCGCATTCCTGAAGTAAAGCATGATCCACTAGCCTTCACATTGACGGATTTTGCGTTCAGAGAAGACAGTCCTTAAAACTATCACTTTCCCGACGAGGATCTCGATAATTTCATCCGATGCATTTTCCTTTGTTATCGTTTATTTGCAGACTTTTGTTTTTAGACGTGACTTTCATCCCGCCCTACCTTGCCAAGTGACACTTTTTACAAAACACATCTGGTGAAAAATGAGGCAACCCGTTCTTGGTAGATCAGAAAAGCGCTTCATCAGCGAAGGCTACTAAAATAAATATAATTGCTGGTTCCCGGTACGATTAATTGTTAATGACAAGACTGCATCACAGCATGTATTCTTGCGATGCTTACAAACGGGTATCAAATAGGCAGAAAGTTGTCATCTCTAGTGTTATTCCTTTCATAAGATATGTATCATTCGCTTGGAGAATGCATGCCTTCGACATATCACTCACACCAGCCACCTCGACAGGCAAAAAGAACAGATTCACTTATGTGGTATAACAATGAATCGTGTTTACTATTTTCTTTGAATTTGTTCCAAAACTCTCAACATATTATGATGAAGATTTATATCAGCACCATCATTGCTCGTTTTTTCTTTGGTTACTGAAATTTCAAGCATGTGACATTTCTCGTTTTGTTTGCTGAACCGTATATCAGAAACATCAAAACTAGTAGACCAATACAATGACAGATACCGAACCATCTCAAGAAAGTATCGAATTCAATGATTTCTTATTCGCGTGGAAGCTTGTGAGCTAGTATGTTTGATGCTGTAGATAGCCTCAGGATCTTCCAACTATCAAATGCTCGAGTGGCAGTGGCAATAGCATTTTGCTTGATGCTAATTTATTTCTTTCAGATTGGATTAAAGAAAAGACTCAGCTTGAAAATGGACAAGATGGGGTTATAATGGAGTACAATCCTAAGAAATTTGCCGTACGAATCTTATTTTTTGAATGTCATCTACATCGAATTGGCGTATCGAGCAATTTTTCATGAATATATGGTTATGTACGTTTACCAGATCAGGTGGGTAAGAAAATCGTAACGTGTCCTCGCATAATGATAGTGATCCATTTTTTGTAGTACATCCTTTAACATGTGGCAAGATAGCCAGAGGTGAGGTTGATCATGGGTTTCGTACAGCACATATGTCTCACAGATCAAAATTTATCTCACGAAGATTCAAAGAGGAGCTAGCTATGGAGTGTCTTCTCGAAATCTGCCAAAAATGCTGATATAGGTGGTATCGACGCTGCTAGACTTCAGTTTGAACATGTCACATTCTATTGATGTCTACAAAAAATACGATTTTACCCGGATTTTTATATTATTGAATTAGAAGCCTTCATTAACATGTGTAAATCGCGCAATTATTCCTTCGATCTTGATTATCTTTCTAGACATTACAGGATGTAATCACTGAATTTATTTTAGCAGTAGACAAGGCTGCCTGGCCGTGAGTTGAGAGGTAAATAAGGTACTATAGATTGCTCAGAGCTAATGATGTTTCCGTGTGTACACTAATAAAATCCAGCCTCATTCTGCACCATGCTGATCCTTAATGACAGCTTAATACATCTCAAGAAGGCGAGTTCGGTCTACCTGTACAGGACATTCCATTCACAATGATTCATATCATAATATCTCCAGTATATAAATAATGTACTCTTCACTGCAGTCTTTATGTTTGATGGCAGCTTGACAGGAGATTTATATGTAAGACGTTTGAAGTGAGTTTGATATATAAGTTACTTAAAAGCAGACGAACGACAGACAAAGGTGTGGTAATTTGTGCAGTGAGGCGAGAGTGTATATATGTGAGCATTGCTGATACGAGCGGGGAGAAAATCGAAACAGAAGATGCAAGGAGGAAAATGTACGATCTCCCAGCATTGTACGTCAAAGATGTTAGACATCTGCAGATGAGCAGCGTCTGGATATGATGAGTCTATCAGCCTCACTCCAGAGGATAGCTGATTTTATCCCTACATCCTACTTAAATTGCTGCTAGAAGGCAACCAATTGATGAGTATTTAAAGTTTTCTTACTAATGGTCGAAACTATTCACTTGAGCTGGATGATTTCTGCCGTATTGAATTCCGAGGATTCGATAATACATCACAGGAAAAAATCACTACAGATTTGACATAAAGCACCGAGCTAGACATTGTTTGATATGATGTGTTTTGCTCAAACGTTTCTCGTTTCAATTCGGATTCAGTCAAACTCATCCGTCTATCCTGTGTGTTCACTTACTGTTTGTGCACGACAATGTATGTTGTTTTCACAAAATGAATTCGTGGTTTTTTCCAGTAGTTCAGCCTGACCTTATTCTCTCATTATTTGGAGGAGGGATTCCTAGTCATTGGAAGGGTTAGTATAAATATCGCTTGTGTTTTTTTAATCACGCGGTGATTCATTCAATCAGTCAAGGCTTCCACTCTACGAACATACACTGTGCACGCTCTTTACGACAAAGTACGTCTTCAAAAACACTGTCGAGCTGCAGCAATACGCAACATTCAACTGTTATCGTTTGCTTCTCATACCGTTTTACACATTCTTGCGAGCAGAGTAGGACTATACAGTTGTAGAAGCAGTGGCACACAAAAATGGCTACTCGAGTTTGATAGTCTCCCATTCTTGTTGTCAATTTGTTAAATTGATCGCTTACATTATGATCCCCGACCGTACAAAATGATGCTCGAGATTCAAAGAATGCTGCGGGTCTGGAGGGTGTTCCCGTACTTGAGACCACGTCCACGAACAAGAAATGTCTCAATTACATCTATTACTATATGTACCTGCAAACCATTCAACTCTGCTTTCACTACTTTCAAAGTTAAATACATGAATTTTGCATCGAAGCGATACAAAAATGTGTAAGGAATACGTTCACGAGGACTGTGGCTGCCTTACGACTGACGCAACGAAAGCAAAGCTGTGAAGGTGAGTGACGGAGCTTTTGGGCATTCTCTACCAATATGAGAGGAAGCCCGGGGTCGAGCCTGAAGTTTAGACTAATGTTTGATTCCAAGATGTGATAGATGCAATAAATAAGCGATTTGATGAAAGAGGATGCGGAATAAGTCACTCGGATGTAGGTGACAAAGTACATTCCGTATAGCGTTATATGTCGGCAACGCATTTGTAGCGATACTTTGTATATGCACATGACAGCTTGTATTCAATGACATACCATTCGCTCTGCAGCTTTGATACAAACAATATCAAAATTCCAGAGAAGAAAGTCTCACCCTCTGATTGTATAAAGCAGTGGATGTTCGCATGCTAAACTATAGCGAATAGGTAGAACTAAAACAAGCTGACATGAAGTGAGCAAAGTCGGATTCAACAAACGATGCCGATGGCTGCATTTCGTGATTTTTGGTGAGGAGGTCTTGAGCTCTGAGTAGAGCCTTATGAGGAATTACTGTCATGAAGATGTCTTAATTAAGGTTTATGATATATTCATTTGGGAACCGTCCTAGGGGTTAGGACAATCTCGGCGTCATTCAAAATTGATTGAAGTCTTGGCTTGCTTCTCTCTAATCAAATCCACGCCTTTGCACTCTCTGTTTGTTTCCGCTTCCTTACCCTAACTTTCCCGAGTAAAATCAGGATTATTCCGCATTCCCTCATTACTCAATCCCTCAACTACAAATTTGAGTCTCTTCCAATACGCAATTTAAAGCAATGCATTCCTGCGTTTGCTTTGCTTATATTTGCGTGCTATGGGGCGCAACGCTAGCGCAAAAGACACAACCAAGTTCAGACACATCGACCACAGCCACTAGTAGTGCGACCGCATCCTCTTCTTCTTCGTGCCCCCTTCAATTCGGCTCGGTTCAATGCAGTCCAACCAGTAAATGCGGTGAACTAAATGGATTCCAATTAATTTGTGTGAATTTGGGACAACAAGACGGAGAAGAAAAGAATCAATGCGATTGTTCTGAAGCCGATAAAGCCAAATGTCAAAATTCAACAATGCAAACAGGAGCAGTTCCTCAATATGGAGATTGTGCTAATTCGCCTTGTGCCGACTCGTACGGGTTCGTATCGAGTGACGATGACTCTAAAATATGCGCAGAAAAACTACACTGTGTGACGGAAGTCTCCTCTTCAGCCACATCGAGTTCGATCTGCCACACGTGTCGATCGTGTCTCTTGCAAAATGACAAGAAAGGCGATAAATTGGTCGGAGTGAAGCGATTTGATTGCAAGAAAATATGTCCCGAATCAATTCTGAAACAACTAAAAGTCGATCAAAAGGAAGAGAAGACGACGTCAGAGGAAGCTGATGAGATTTCAGATAAGGAGAAAAATAAGGCCGATACAAGTGCGGGATATCGTCTGCAGCCATTTGGAATCGCACTTTTACTCATTGTGAGAATGCTATGGATATCGTAGATGTGCCCCTCAGTAGAAGCTCTTGATGTGTGTCTAGTGTGCATGTCGTTATGATCAATTTCGGTCTTTAAGTGTCATACATTGCATTTCTCCATTCACAGCTTTTCACTTTTCATTATAAAGCACAGACATCCAAACATTTCAGCCAATCCTATCGCATGGTTCTGATTATCATCCAATCACATTTGTATAAATAACATTATACCCAATCAGAACAAGTCATCTTAGAAATTAATGGGTTTATCGTATGCAGCATTACACGCTTCCTTCAGCGCTTCACTGAGCGTTGGATGTGCGTGACACGTTCGCCCGATATCTTCACTCGCTGCACCATACTCCAGACCAAGCACCCCCTCTGCTATCATTTCCCCTGCATTGCTTGTCATAATATGAATTCCAAGAATACGATCGTTATCCTTCTGCGCGAGGACTTTGACAAATCCATCTGTTTCACCAACCGCACGCGCACGAGAATTTGCAATCATTGGGAATTTGCCGACATTGTATGAAATTCCTTCCTCTTTCAGCTGTTCTTCCGTTTTCCCAACACAAGCGACTTCAGGATGAGTATAAATGACACCTGGAATCGCATTGTAGTTCACATGCCCGTGTTTTCCCAACATGATTTCAACAGCTGCAATTCCTTCTTCTTCGGCCTTGTGAGCCAACATGGGACCAGCAATCACATCACCAATCGCATAGATACTGGGAATCGCAGTTCGAAAGTGATCATCGACTTGAATTCGTCCCATTTTATCAGTTTGGATTCCCATACTCTCGAGTCCCAACCCATTCGTAAACGGTCGACGTCCAGTGGCTACCAGGACGACGTCACATTCCATGGTGGTCTCATTCCCTCCTTTCGCGTCTTCCATTGTGATTGTGACATTGTCTCCATTCACTTTGGTCGAGGTCACTTTGGTCGCAAATTTGAACTTTAAACCTTGTTTTTGCAATGTTTTTGCAAACTCTCGCCCTAATTCCATGTCAAGACCAGGACACACATGATTCAAGTACTCGACCACAGTGACGTTTGCACCCAAACGTCTGTAGACGGATCCAAGCTCTAAACCAATAACTCCTGCACCCACCACAACCATCTCTTTAGGAATGCTTTTCAGCACCAGGGCACCAGTCGAATCCACAATTTTTCCTTTTTCATTGTCTACTGGGCACGGAGGCAATGGTGACACCTCTGATCCTGTAGCAATAAGAATATTCTTGGCGGTGATGGTCTCATTGCCTTTCGATTCGTCCGACAGTGCCACAGAAACTTGATTCTTGGCAACGATTTTCCCATGACCTTTGATGTACGCCACCTTATTTTTCTTAAAAAGTCCTTCGATACCGCTCGTAAGGACTTTGACTGATTTTTCTTTGGCTTTCATCATTTTCCCGAAATTTAAGCGGAGATCAGAGACTTCGATTCCAATGCTTTTGAAATCGTGCTGAGCGGTATGGAATAAATGCGAAGAGTGGAGAAGGGCTTTGGATGGAATACAGCCGACGTTGAGACAAGTTCCACCAAGTGAACCGCGAGATTCGATGCAGGCGGTTTTCATTCCTAATTGAACAGCTTTGATAGCAGCTACGTAGCCTCCAGGTCCACCGCCAATGACAACGAGGTCATACTCGGATGAATTGGCAAAGAAACGACATTGGAGAGCGTTTGCGCGATGAAGAAAAAGAGGTCGCGGATTTCGAAGCATTATTTACCACACGATGAGAATCGTACTTAGTGGAGAGAGAAGGATGCGATTAAAAAGAACACAAAATACAATTGAGAACTACAAAGGACGCCTGATGTTCTATTACCTGAAATAACGTACTGTACATTAAGAGAGCCAAAATGAATGAGCGGATCAATGTGCTTTACACGTTCGATGATTACGTGTTTGCAGGGACGGAAAGCGGGCGCATATATCGTTGGAAAGTACAAATTAATTCTGAACAATACAGCGGCAACATATTGGATACTGCTAAAGGTATCACACACCTCGCACCGAAGAAAATTAGTGATGTGGCACAATGGCAGATCCAGCCATGTTTTACAGCAATTAGTGTAAGCAGACTCCTTTTATTCGTACTGCAAAGGTACTGACAACGTTACTCCTCTTTCAGGCTCTACATGGAACTCGAAACAATCGACTCATTTATCCAAAATCGAGACAGCCCGTACCCTGTTTGAATCTCGCAATCGGGACAGTGAGTGGCGACTTTTTCATCTACCGAGGAGACATTCTCTTGCAACATATGCGGCTCGGTAGTTATGTCCGTGAAATTTGCAGTCATAAAAGTGAGTTTATCATTGGCGATATAATGGGCTTTATGTATGCAGTGACAACCACTGGTTTATCGTATAAGGTTTCCCAGTAAATTGACTTGCAGAATGTATAGAAACTGAACCGAAAGTATACAAATTAGAGATTTATCGCAATATCAGAAGGAGAGAAAACAGTCAAGTCCTTGAGGACAGAACCGAGCACAGCCGCACTTGAAAGCTTTCGGATGCTGGATGTTGAGCGTACAGAGTCGACATACGTTGCTGCAAGCATGAATTCGAATGAATTAGTTTTGACGCATCAGGGACAAATATGCTCCATCATTCATTGCCCAGATCCCATCATCTCACTCTGTTGCCTGACCGAAGAAAACGCGACGTGTGATGTACTTTTAGCGGCGACAAAAAAAGGGTTTGTGCTTGATTTATCACCGACATACTTTTATTGCACTGAGATGACTCTGTAAGTGGTATTTATCAGCTCGTGACGGAGAAATCGAAACGTGGTTCAAGCCGTTCAGATTCTAATGACTTTCACCTTCATTTGGCTCACTTTACAGAGGTATTGACGTACTTGATCACAGAAGCCTTGGTAGTAATCAACTTGGATTTTCAGATGGATTTTCTCGTGAAAGAGATTACGAGTGTCGACTTGATCGAGAAACAACAGAGAAAGAAGATGTACTGGATTTGTCTTGGATTTGGAGGGAATGTTGCTTTCATGTGCGAACGAGATGTGATTTACAAGTGGCGTTCTGTATCACCGCACGATGATATCGACCGACCAATAAGCCTTGCTCAAGTCTCATTTCATCAACAGAACGCGGTCACCATTCTTCTCGCTTCACGTGATACGATAACTGGCACAGAGATTGAGATTGATAATTTGGAAGCCACACAATCGCACGAGAAGAATGATGAAGTGCTTGCAGGAGTAGGGAAAGCCCCCTAGAGTTTGAGTGATTTGAGAAGAATCTCTCAATCTCCAGGAAATGGTGTTATCTATGGATCTGTTCATCCTGTTCAATGGACAGACGATATGTGGAATTGACGATGGATGAGTGGTACGATAGAATTGTCTGTTGATGGAAATCAATTCGTAAAGAGTGCAGCGCTCTTTCTTCCTTTCCCATTCTCATCTCTGTAAAATGGCTTCAATACTCAATGCTGAAAGACTAATTATTTGTCACGTTCGAGGAAGAAACGATCTGACTGAATCGTCGGAAGAAGACTCGGCAACCATCCTCCATTGAACACGATAGTGCTACCCGAAGATGGATAGCAGCCTATATGCATTGAGCAGTAAGACACGAGACCCATCGCAAAGTAACGAGATTTGCAGGAGATATATGCTGATGTCGAGTTTAGTGAGCGTTTGTCGAACACTCCATTTGCCGTACCCACACTATAGCAACATCAAAGTGGAATAAGGATTTGCGATTCCAATGCATGGCGCACAAGCCCGGTCTTGATGCTACTTCTATTCGCATTGAATGTCCTAAGCCTTAAGTATCAGTCCTCATAGAATCGTCATGATTGCAACTTAAATGTATGATATGCTCTTAAGCGAGTGACAATACCGATGGCTGAGATTGTGTTCAAGAGCGGTGCTTATCGAGAAATATATAAAAGAAAGTAGCTATTCATTGATAGTAGCGTTTAATTTCGCATAAGAATCATCACTATACAGCGAGCGCGAATATCGATGAAATCGTTGACTTGTTTTGAACGTCACTTCGTGCATTATGTGATCACTTTGTAGCTCTCTACGCATCGAGAACGACAGCTTCTTCAGAATTGATACACCAAGAAATATTTCATCTTCATCTCCAAAGTACACTTCGTAATGTTCAACACGTACTTTCACCGGCCCAATAAACGACAGAAGTAGATACTTGTTCGCGTCTAACCCAACCCATTCCTCGGGTAGGATTCTACGGGGAAATTTCGAAAGCTGGGAACTTTTTATGCTGGTTTTGAACTTTCCTGAAACACTCGTTTGTTCTTCCGACACGCCTTTTTGATACGATACAATACTAACCTGGACTTTCCATTGGTTCTGAATTATTGAAGCGTATGTAGCAAATGGAGAGTCCTCCGAACGCTCCAATTCTGAGGAAATTTTGAGCGTACCAATTCCATTATAGGTGTTGAATTGTAGGTATCGGTAGTTCGTACTTGCATATTTGCCCTCGATAGTTCTGGCGATGATGTCCGCAAGGGTCCGACGAGTATTGTGGTTGCAATTGTACTCTGTATGATTCGTGATCGGATCTAAAAGCTTGCTTGGGGAAATTTGAATTCCGGTCGAAGCAAATGGGCTTGGGATACATATAGTAGGAATCACGAAATCTCTCTCAGATCTAGGTATTTGTGCATTTGACGAGAAGCTTCCTAGTGCAATAAGGTATGGGACTCGAAGTACCTTCATATTGCTTGGGTGATAGCGAACTGTGAAGTAAAATTGAATGTGAACAAGCAGTGGCTGCGAGAAGGAGACGGTTCAGCACACACGTCACCATAACAATGAGATGACGTATCGTTCATGTCTCAACTTTATTTCAGGTGAGCTGATCTATTTATCATGTTATTGAACACATTCCATTTCGAATAAAAGCTCATAGTTTAATTCAGACAAAATTGACAGAATGCAGCTAATTTAAAAGATTTTTTAGTGATATCTTCCACGCAATATGTCGTATATTTGCGATTGGATTTAAGTAGGTTGGGTTTTAACCCAAATCGTCCTCATTTCTATAGCATTAGCCTTTTTGACGAAATAGAGCTTTTCCATTTGCTTGCTAGCGATTCTATTGTCGCGTAATGTAATTGTTGCTTTAACATTGATTAGAAAAGTAATAAAGATTTTCGTCAAATTATCCGAAGACCAGGACGGTATCATCCTTCGGTTGTAAGAGACCGATGTACAGTTATGAGGAGTATGAAGAAAGATTAAAAGTCACAACCATATCTTTCGGTAGAAAAACGTTTAAGATGTAAACCATCGCATTCGACCTCGAAACGTTTTAGTGACGTGTCACTTTGTTTACTCTCTTCCGCTCTTCCGCTCTTCCGTGCTTTGGCGTGTTGGATCAAGCGCGATCAGACAGCCAACCATACATTTCTGACCATAATTTACGAGATAACTCGATGACACTACCTTGTGAAGCGAATCGGGATAGAAATTGCAATAGAGGCTGAAAAAAGTCCGCAAGGATCTCTTCAGCTAATTTCGCGTTTTGCTTGATGCTGCTTGTACGAGATACTGCAATTTGGCTACGCTGCCGGTTGTCGGCGGGAAAAGGAAACCAGAGTGGATCCATATGCCCATTGCTACCATCTTACTAGAGCTTCTACAATGGGATGATAAGTTAGTAAACTATACGCTATCGGCGAAATCCAATACTGCAAACGACCTACTTTTGACCCCTTCGTCCGCCTTGAATTGTGTCCTAGCTCAACTCATTTGTCGGCACCTTGTTTCGACTGCTGTTTAAGTCCATTCTTATTCCTTATGCGCTGGAAAAACGCTTCTCGAGTTCCGTTTGTCACGAAAGCTGGTGTTAGAGTCTCTTGCTTCTTAAGGAACTGAAGAAACCTGGTAACCGATGAAACTCTATAAATCGTTGCTTCATCAGATCACAAAGGTTACAAATAAAAAAAGCTTTCTCTGATAATATTTTCTTATCTCAAAATATAAGAATTAGTACGTTATTTAAAACACTGGATTATAAATTGTATAGGTCTATATATGACACCTGGAAGCCTATGGATAAAATGTCGGTTATCACACCCGGCGATATCCGTATCTCTGTCGCTTTGTCTGTGACATTTAATTGGAGCATATTCAGCCAATACGGTGGGCAACTTCCTCTGCACTCTTTGACCGGAAGTGTATCTAATCGTGCATTCCTGAGATGAGTACTTGGTTTTGGTGTGCTGAGTCGGTCACATTATATCCCTTGAAAGCAGACCCGTTGCTGTATGTCGTAAAGATAGTATGTACACTTTGTCTACCTGTCGTGCGCCAGCGAGTGCTTCATCATCCTCCATTCGCTGTCCAAAGATGGTACGGTAGATCATGGCTGCGTGTATGATCAGGTGACTTCTGTTTCTAACAGAATCTTTTCACTGCTATGACTTGGAATGAAGTCTTAATTTTCAAGTTTCCTTGATCAGAATACTATCAAGTCAATATTTACTTTTGCTCCGAAAAGCTTTCAAGAATGACACACTAGAAACTCTTATACTCTGTCAAATCCCACATCACTATCACTGCAATACCTCTGAGCGATCATCATGGAGATGCCTTGATTTAATCCTGTCTGTTTGGCCGTTAGGTGCCACTTTGTTGGATTCCAATATTCTGCACTGAAATATTCTTCAGATGAGCTTCGCGCCCACCGTCAGCATCATTCTTCTTTTCCATTACTCAGTATGAGAAGGCTTCTCCTTGATCACAAGCAGATATCCTTCTAGCAACTGGCTCTTCCGAACTCTGCACAGTAGACGTCGATACTTTCTTTGCTCAAGTCGATTTATAAACCTGCCACCGTGTGTGTTACAATTCGCGTCAATCTAATTGCAAACTTTCATCATGGCTATCACTCCTACACAAATTCGTACGTTGTGACTTCGTAGACTGCATACTGCTTCAAGAATTCACGAACTTTGTCTTTCTTTCTGAGTTACAAGGTGTCTCTTGGATGAAAGGTAGATGAAAGCCTAAACGGCGATGGTACCCGGTACAAGCTAGACATATTAAGACTGTTGGAATTCGATCGTTTAATATCGCCGTTTTGGCGTCCCGAAAGTCCTACGTGATGCAGCGATTAGCGCTGGTCATTACTCTCGAAATGAGTCGCTGACTTCGGGCATTTTTCATACTGGATACAGGAATACGAGAAGTAGTAGCAGTGCCAGCGAGAGGAGTGGGCTTTACGAAAAAAACATTCAATCATCTTTTGAGTGCGAAGTGCCTACCTTTTTACAGGTTATGATCCCAAAGCCTGGAACTACAGAAAAGAACCCAGCACCGTCAACAGCAGTTCACACAAGGGCATCGCCAGCGCGTGGCGCCTCACCAGCTCGCGAAAAGAGCTCTTCAACCGATGACAAGATCCTCACGACCCTCACCGCTCTGTCCGAAGGCATGACGAACATGAGAGGATGCTGGGCGCCTTCGAGAGCGGAATGTTCGCATCGGCGTTAGGTGCAAACATGCGCGCCAATCCGATGACCGTCGATACACTCATGGACTCGCCCGAGCAGAAGAGAGGACGTTTGCCTCACTGGCCCCGCCGCGCAGACAAACGCCGATGTACCAGCACGGACAAGCTCGAGCTCCGACAACCGCCGCGGCACCGCGTCCAGCAGGAGGAGCACCCGCAGAACAAATACACGCGACGTAGGATTTCTTCACGACGCTGAATGCAAGACATAGGAAGCTGACGATTCGGAAGTTTGACGGAACTGAGCTTACTAAGGGACATGGGTCCGGCTTTTTCGATTGAGGCCACACGTTCTTGCACGCCTTGAACCTCGCCGAGTCCACATGCTGTTTCAGGTAGAGTGAAGTCGTCATGGTCTACCTGCTCGACGACCACCTCAGCAGCACGACTGAGCGGTACTACCGCAAGCAGGTAGACACGTCATGGAACCAGAGGCCGACGCTCGACTACGTCATGTGTCAGCTTTTCGCAACATTTAAGACGACGACCGAGGCTAGCCAGGTTATGAAACTTTTCATGCCGAAGAATGACTCGAAGCGCACGTGGGTTGAGCGTTTGCTCTACACGGTTGCTGTCAGCGACGCGGGCGGAGCGCGGACTCGCTTGTTTCGGACATCATCGTCCACGACGCTTCACCTGAGCTGATGAACGTCATACGAGCCAAGTACGACCCGACGCGTATCGACTACCTACGGAATGCTGAAGAGCTGGCGCACTTCGCGCAGTCAATCGAGCTCGGCGGTGGCGCGGTCGGACGTGAAGTCGTCGCTTCGCATATCAGCACGAAGAGGAAGGAAACCCATAAATGTTACGTCTTCGGGAAGTAGTACACGTTCAAGCTGACTGCCGTGCAAAAGAAAGAAGCCGCAGGAGAAGGAATAACATGGAAACGGGAGTGGCGACATGGTCCTAGCGATGACGGGAAAAAAGACAAGAGTAAGAGTGACGCACACACAGCGCCAAGAAAAGCAAGCGCGGTATGGTTCTCGCAGTCCCCGACGCAGGTGACAGCGGCACGAGTGGGCATCTCGTGAACGACAAAACGTTGCTGATTGAATCAGCCAAATGCATCAAGGAGATCGCCATGGCTGATAGTGAATCTTTGCACCTGACCCGAGTTGGCAGCGTGCGGCTGAAGGTCATAGCGCGCGGTGTCCAGAGCACAGTGACGCTTACGGACGTACATCTAGTGCCTCGAAAATACTCGCGTTCATGGGCGAACGATATTTTTTTTACAAGTGGCGTTCTGTATCACCGCACGAGAATATCGATCAACCAATAAGCCTTGCCCAAGTCTCATTCTAGTAAAAGAACGCAGTCGCCATTCTTCTCGCTTCACGTGATACGATGATAGGCACAGAGATTGGGATCGATACTTTGGAATTCACGCAACCGGAAGAAGGAAGATAAGTATTTCAAGCAGTTGGGAAAGCCTTGAAAGCTTGAGTGAGTCTTTCAATCTCCACGCAGCGGTGTTATCTACGGATCTGTTCCCTTTGTTCAAAGAATCGGACGATATGTGGTATTGACTATGGATTAGTGCTACGATAAGTTGCCTGTTGATAAAAATCTATTTGTAAGTATTGCTAAATCCTGCCTTTTGTTTCCAATCTAAAAACGTGTGGATACTCGTCTTGTTCATTTTTATGGTAGTATTCAATGACTCAATCCAGCTCTTTGAACATTGTATTTGCAATGCCGTTTATAAGCATATGCTGTAGATCGCTAATTTGTACGTGATTCCTGATAAGGCTCAACAACGCAAAAGTTGACGACATCTCTTCCCTATCCACAAAGTACTTCTGATGTGCTTTCTTTTATCTCTTTTCTGAGTCTTTCAATGTACCTTCGATTTGCGCACAACTTTGTAGCGCTTCTTCGTATGAGAAAGTGCTGCATGGTCCTGGTACTGGCACTATCGACCGCTCACGAACCTTTGTGGTAAAAGACAATGGCACAAGCCAGAGTTGTCTAATGATTCAAGTCAAATCTAAACTAGTATATTTCCCTTGAAGACATGCATTTTTGACAATCACCACTCTCGTACCGCTGAAGAATTGTGAAGGGAATTTCTACGTCCCATTTGATTCATTTCATCTTCCAAAACGCTTACTAAATGCTTAACCTAGATCTATTTTGATACAAGTCGATGTGGATGTTTGAATTCTACGCTATATTCCTCATTGTCCAGGTATAGAGATCTCAGCGTGGTCGTTAAATACTCGATCTTCCAGTGTATCACTAACGCCTCGCCGCCTATGTGGTCATTCCACAAATATATCTGTTCAAAGCAGAAGCAAGTGAAGACTAGACTTGACTCGGACGAGGGCCTCTGAGACGCTATTATATCAACCCGGTGAAATAGTACTTTTTCCTGTTGGGACCATATTGTTATGTCATACCGTTGCTGATGAAGTACATAGCATGAATACTAAGGAAACGAATTTCGAAAGCTGAGTTGACGGTGATATCGCTTCTCTACGACGGAACAAATTATAGACAAGTAGGCGATAAGAATTGAGGTGTTCATTATCAGAGGCGCTCAGTACTTGAAGTACCCTCCATCTAGTGGACCTACCTGGAACTGTCTTTGACAGAAGCGAAAGCGATCAAGTTTCAATGTTATAATTGCAGGATATGACAGTCCAAGTACAACTTTATATATTGAGGATCACGATGCTGTGGAATCAGAATTGTGAGTTCCTGCATAGAGAATTGATATCCCGATTCTCTCATTTTATCAATCACAATGGAAAGAAAATGCGTAGTACGTCAATCTTGATACGTCGTTGCTAATAAGGGAATGCTTTAAAAATTAAGGCTCAAATTTCCATCAGACATTGATGTGTATATAAATAATCAACAGTTGTAATGATAATGTATATCGATACCGTTCAGGAAGGCACATGACAATAGAATAAAGGTTGAGCGGTAGTTGATACATTTAAGGATCTCTGTAGGATCCGTGGAGCCATTCATTGCATTAGTTGAAAAAGCGAAGCAAGTCACTTGAAAGCGCCAATAAAACCTGCCCCGTTATTTAACATTGCATTGATGTTGACTGTGAGTATTCTTTCAATTTTGTCATTTAAGGCATTTCATATGCGAGAATTATCGACAACGATACCGCAAATAATTGATCCAGCAGCTTGAGCTAATGGACTCTAAGGTCCTATCGCGTCCTGTTGACGACCGACGTTGCGCGCTCCTACCGTCGATAATGGAGCATAGTCGATGTGAAATAGTGCAAACATCTGGGTTTAAGTAGCCTCCAAAGTGGTAGTTGTCATGCAATCCTGGTTTGTGACACGGTCAAGCAAGAAGGTATCAAATTAATGAGCTTAAAATCGTGTAGCTAGCATTTTAGATCTTACAACGTCGAGCATAGCCCTTATCTCTCTGTCAATTCATACGACAATAGAAAGCTGTTTAGAGTATTATCCGGCAGAATCGGTGTTACGTCGAGTATATATCGATTCGTGAC
This sequence comes from Albugo candida, assembly GCA_905220665.1. Classification (NCBI taxonomy): domain Eukaryota; phylum Oomycota; class Peronosporomycetes; order Albuginales; family Albuginaceae; genus Albugo; species Albugo candida. The sequence continues at coordinate 67,785 of CAJNAR010000183.1, forward strand.
GCGAAAATCCACGAATAGGTATAGTGCATCACACAAAAGATCGGCTTTCTGCATATATATGATGAATGGATGTAATCGGCAGTGGACTTACGAGAATACGTTAACACAACCATATAGACTTCTACTAATTGTGAGAGCTCCAGTTGATGATCGAGTGTCATATAACAGCGTGGTAGTACTGAAACTGTACAATTACGCAAGAAATATCCATGATGAATATTGCTACGCCCACTATTGATTCCTTTGCCCGTTACCTATGACTTTCCTCATATGCGTAAGATCTGAGACGAAACGCTCATAAATGATTTATCCCGCAGCTATCTTCCCTTATTAAATCTTACAACTGACCAGATACACACGCAGATAAAAACCCATAACAGAGCGAGTCGTGATGTATCATCTTGCTGCATAAGAACAATTGATGTGGCAATGCTCACACAAAGCGTACTGAGCTGCGTCACGTCAAGGAATACAGCTATATGTGCTGGAATATGAAAGCAAACACTCCAATCGCTTCGAGAAAACGTTTCGTTGACGCAGAGGATTTAAAATTGAGCTTGCATCGGACATCGTAATGCAGCCATTGCATATAGCTGCACCACGAACTAGCTTGATTGTAGAATTGTCTTGGCGCCACTTTGCGAGCTGATATTTCCCATGCCATACACAGGAATATGTCAGCGTTGACATGTCATATTGTACGGCGGTTTTGTCGATCAATAAGACAACCGAAAGAAGCGGTTCATAGTGCATTTAAAACGAAATGTACAAAATATGCAATAGCATTGATTCTGTCTTAAAGGCATGCTATCATATATACAGTAATAGAGCTCAACCACTGAGCAACACGAACGAAGTATAGGAAGCATTTCAGTACATAGGGTGGAAGAAGTGATGTATCACGTCCGGATGCAGTCATTTAGTTACGATGTACGACAATGGGTGCAGAAGAAAATCCTACAGAACAATTCAATGTCAGTTTGACAAACAATTGCCGCCGAGTATTTAGACAGGAGGAAGCTGTAAATAGTAAAATAGGAGATTTCGTAGGGGTGTTGATGTTCAACATCGGAGTAGTGCGAGCATCAACGTTGGCAAAAAATTCGGACAGAATTTCCTTTGGACAACATAAAGGATAATCGATCATTGAGAGTAAAGTTGTGAGTTCATCGAACGTATGCACCTATGTAGCGCATTATATTCAAAAGACAGCAAGGCGAAACAAATAAGAAAGCGCGATAAAGCCAATTACCTGAAAAAACGTTATAGCAACGATACGAGTGTGAATGTCAAAAAATCGTCATACTAGTGTTGTGTATAACAAATCACTATTGCAGCAGCAAAGAAGAGCGTGATAATTTGAGCTTGAGCGTATGAAAAGATGCAAAGTAATCCGCACTATTGAACGGACGAGAATTTGGTGAGAACGCATTCAGCTATAATACCTAAGAGAATTTGATGGTGCTGTTCGAAGATGAATAGCTATACATATGCCTTTAGTAGCATAAAGTAAAAGGGTTTTGTAGCAATAAGTGCTGCTATTGGGAATATGCATCGCTTCAGTGTGAATTATATACTTTCAATGTCGCTTTTCTTGCGGACAAAATTGGTTTGACACGAGCTTTTTGTGTGTGCAACATCGTTGCGCTAATTTTGGTCATGTCAAGAGAAATCTGAATGTCAGATGGCGACAGAACATGATAGATACGATTCTCTTGTCGTGACATGATTTCGCACTGAAGTATGAGGTTGACGCGTGTTAGAAATGAATATTCAAGCAAGATTGGGCATTATAAAGGCATGTTTTGTTTCTAGCCTAAGGAAGATGTTGAAGGGCGCACATTCAATTCCTCGAACAGTACACGATGCTTCGTTTTACCCTCATTTGTGTATCTCAGGAGTGTTAACGACATTTGTTTCAACGCTGATCTTCCGAGCACCAATTTTTTTGTCTTTACAAATCGGAATTCCGTTTTCTCTTCCAACTCCATCTTGATCTTATCAAGGGTTATCGTCCATGTCGTGTCCTTTTCTAGCGGCCAACGAGATGGAAGAGGTACAAGGCTGCTGGAGTACTTCAAAGCGTCAGGTATATCTGTCAATTCTTTGTAAACATCGATAAGAACAGTAACTTGTAAATGCTTTTCAGTTTTTCTATCATGGCCAAAACCAATCTCCCATTCAGGGATTTCCTTTGAATGGTAGGCATTCTGCATTTCTGTGATGCTCGGTGAGGTTGTGCTAAAATTCAATGCAATTAAGCCGTCGGAAACGAATCTCAGCGTCGGACAATTTAATTGTGCGCTATGAGGGTACATACGGGTAATGAGTGCTCCGACATCTTTAAAATGAACTTCCCGTTCAGGTTTGAGACCACTCACACAAACGTAATCATGCGGATTTTGAATATTAAATAAAGTCTGGCCGCAGAAAAGGCCCTTATCATAAGGGCAATAACTTTTATCCGGTGCTGAAGTCGTTGAGAGATATAAAAATCCAAAATGATAGCTTAAACGGAGATATTTCATAATACTCAAGTCGGTTGGGATCGAAGGAATATTCAGAAATGAACAACAAGAAGCAAGGCTGAAAGTCCAAAAGTCCAAAAGTCGAACATATATGCCTTTCGACTTGATTTGATGACGACATCGTAACAATTTTGCATCAAGTGGCATCACGCACCTGCCTTTTATAAAACTTCAATGCTCATACGCGTTATTTTAATGATCGGAATGCCACATCGTAAATGTCGCAGTATCATTTCCGGCGGATATAAAAGGCGGAATAATTGAAATCATGTTGGTGTACACCTTCCAATCCGATCCAAAAACCTACATTCGATTTCGCATCAAATAAATGAATGCAGCTGACTTGAAATTAGACTTCTTATCAACCCTACAGCTGTTCTGTCGCTTCTCGCCAACGGATAAAACATATGTTCGAAGACAAATTTGAGACTTGATTTTTGAAAAAAGCATTACATTGAATGACATAAAACGGCCATAATGCACCTGACATTCACAGGATTTTCTATTACCGTTATAATTCATTCTGTCAACTCAAACTTGTCGCATTCGCAGCTGAAAGTCGATGAGTATACTGCGGATTAACAAGCTAAGGCAAGGTCTGTGTCCTTGCGCTAGCAGCCTCGTTCAGATGCCTCACAATGGGAGAAGCAGAAGCGTAGTGAGTACTTGATATTCCCCGTGCTCTAGAGCTTGCTTCTACTGAATGACAAATGAGTGCTTCTATATCACCGCAAGGACACGTGTTCGTCGGAGATGGAGGGGCTGTATTTTGCGGTTAGCGAAGCTTATGCAGTCGACGTCGCAATATTTTATCATGATGCCGCGTTTCTGGTACATCCGTGTGCTAACAATGAGACATCTCTGCTGTTGAATCCCAATTCTCCATAACCTCCCTCCTATTTGTTTCGTCGTCGACAACAAGCCATGAATCTCGTATCGTGTCTACAAATTGACATAATGCTGATGCCTATCGATCTGGCCGCTTTCTCCGATACTGATAATACCAGAGAAGGGCGTATGTAAAGTCATTACGAGTACGTTGAGCAGAAATTGATAGGGTGGAGGTATCGATGAGGCAAGATGCTTCCAATTCAACGCAGTGTCTACAGCTGGTAGAATGGCATCCACATTATCAGGCGGTAAGCTGTACTATAATATTTGATGAAAGCAACGTCTTGAGACTGCTTCTCGAGCTCGGGTTGCGTACTTGAAAGCATTTGCTCCAGTTTCGTGATGTCCTCCATAGCATACGCTTGAGTTTTTAACCAAACCACACTCGTCAACGCTGTATATTGCAGTGTGTATGTGCCACGATAGTGACCGAAATGAAGCTGTTTTGAAGGATATGAAAGCATTACCGTTTGTATCAGGTGAGGCCACAATGACTATGGTTGTGGATGATTGACTGTACTCAGTCGTTCGACTCTCCATCAGAGCTTTTGACTTGACTCGTATCTCTTCGTACTAACTTGCCGATAAATGTGGAACTTGGTCGACGACTGACTTGGTTGTGACATTATCGTATTGGAGTGGAGCACAGTCGAGAGTCAAAACAAGCCGCTAACTGATTGCGAGAAGCCTCCCATCCTTTTCCTTGATTATATGACATACATCCACACGATTGATACAGCTTTTGCACAGATATGTGAGCTCAATAAACGCCAATTTGTATTGTTACTAATGTATCCAATAAATATGCTGAGCCATCAGAGATAAATAATTATGACGGTGCTTTAGCGAGAACAATACAGAACATCGGGTTCGCATACCAATTGAGAGCAAGTGGTTGGTTTGAGTATCTTCATACCAATCTGAAGTCATTCTGACATTCATATCACACATATTCGAAGCTCTTTTACTTTTACAACGCCACATGACCGGAAAAACACCATATGATACCTTCCATGAGATCTTCCAGAAACTTTACGTAATCCATCTTCCTCTTAATTAACTTCGTCTGTATCTCTCTTCATGAATTTGGTTTGTCGACGTCAATGGATCGGCACAATTCTCAATGTGATTGTAAACTCGTCGCCTGGAAAGTTCCCTTCCACCATTGTAATCTTCTTCGAAAAGTACAGATTGTGTACTGATGCTGCGTCCCAATCCTTCCCAAAACACGGACGATGAAGGGCGAGATGACTACCTCATTACTGACAATTGCATAGAGCGGTGGTAACTTACAACTAGCAACTTTCTGCTGTATTTAACTGCAATTTGCTTTGATCTTATCAAACAACACATTTGGAAGCGAACGGCACTGACATAATACCACAGCGCAATTTCATAAATCGATTGATAAGTTACTAGCAAAGAAATGCGGTGATAGACAAGTTCGTTCGTCTTGTGTGTCATTGGCGTAGTACGTTGTCTACATACGACTTTCACGACTGTCTCGTAAAAATCTACGGCGAGTTCAAGCGCAATACGATGGCAGCCACAATATTGTATGAGATCAGAGAACACCAATCGGCCTCCGTATGCATCCGATGTCGTGTAATGACTTACCAGAGATGCCACGTGCTTCGTCCTGGGCAAATATGACAAAATGTGGACGATGAAAAACTGACTGATCACTACGATCAAAGAACTCGCACGGCTTAGTTGTCATGAGTATATGCATTGGACTTACGAGACACACAAGAGGCCATTTTTGAAGTCGAATTCTGGAACGAGGAAGGCTGCAACGAAATTTCACGAGCAATTGGGAATTGGATGGAAGAAATCTGTGCAAGTTGACAGCTCTACCGTCCAGCATCCCAGGTATTTGCTCGTGCTTCTAAAAGCGTAATATCAACTCGTATGACCAGATCGAAGACAGAGCTATATCTCACCAATTTGCTTGATTTGTGAAATTCATCGCTTGGACCAAAGACTCTTATAGTAGCATACTGTCATTCGTTATCGTAATTGGTGGATGATTCTTTTGTGAGGGAACTCGTATTCTCTCATTTTTTCCGATCGTTCATGCTTGCGTGTACATAAGAGTGTACCCTAAGAGTCCGTACGGACCTTGTGTGGAAATAGAGATTCTTCACCTGACAATCGAAAGACAAACGGGTCGACAGGCTCCGATTGCAAATAGCTCGAATCGACGATTAATAAATGTATCCGCGTAGTCGTCGCACGCACCATTTCTATATGGATCACTGGATTACGCACTTCTTTGCTCTCTGAAGGCGAAGCGATCGGATCGATGGCTATCTCGAGCTTTTCTGCGGTGCGTGCGTCCAAAGAATCTCGCGTTGCTAGGCTTCTTCCTTTATTCTTTTCCCTCGCAGCTTCAATGGAATCCATGTCCAATGATTCATCTTGAGTGAGCAGCCAGGAGACCGCCTGATTTGTCGGTTCTTGTGTTTGCGTATCAAAATGCTTCTTGAGCATTTGCTGTTCCAATGTTGCGTCAAAATGATTTGAAAATGACTCTAAATGCGATTATAATCCGTATGCGCTGCTTCAGAGTCATTGAAGCAAACAAAGATGCGAGCACGAAGAAGAAGAGCTCGAGTGCTGTCAGTCATTGTCGTTGAACTGAAATCAGACTCGAGACCTCGATACTTGCAGTTTCTCTTCTTTTTCAAAATCCAGACTTCCGACCGATCCGATGGGTCTTTCTTTATCCGCGAATTTGGGATTCTTTGCATCGATAATACGCATGTAGGCGGCTTGAGCTTGCATCTTGCTATTTAAACGCTGATACAATTGCTCATGGAGGAAGAGAGCAGTGATGTTGTCTGGATTATCATTCGAAACATTTTTCACGGAAACGATTGCTGTGCTCCGTTGGGAGTGAAAAAGCTTCCAGCGTGGTCATCGTCCGATATCGTGAGGATCCAGCGCTTTAGCAGTCTCCAAATCACGCTTTCTCTCTTCGAACACGTGCGGATAACGCGTCAGCGTGTCGGGCAGAAGGCGGAATACGTGGATATCGTGAATTCGAAGTCAAGTGTAATCCTGGACCGCATGCTCTGCGAAATCAATGGCTTGGGGGTCATAAAAAGGGGGAGAGTTCCATCTGATCGATTGACTGGACGAGGTCGTACACTCTCCAATCTCCATTGAGTGAGAGCCTAGACCACTGAAGCCTTTGGCTTCCACTCGTTTCCTTCAAATGAAAACATCCGTACGTGCTAAGAGATCAGCTTTTTTCAGAGACTCTTCGTCGATTAGTATCCCGCTTGAGTCGATCTCGATGAACCGATACTACTATCGCGAACTCGAGTTGATGAGCTTGAAGGTACAATTGAGCTCGAAGGTATGCGGTTTGAGCCCAATACAACAGCCGCTAGTCGACACTCTCCATCAGCGACAGCCCACACACCACCAGTGTCGTGTTGTTCATCTTTTTGTCGAAAAGCGCTTTGGCCATAGAAATCAATCAGAAAGTTCCCCGATGCTCTGGAATATATCGAGAGCCTAACGAGCAATTTGCTTAAGGAATTATATCACTGCTTTGTAGTAAACCATCAACGTAGCGCAGATATCCTTAAGGAAACCATGCGCTTGCGCTCTATCTACCAGAAATCGTTCATTTAGAGGTGTTTCGATGATCAATTTGGTCAAATCTCCAATGCCTCGTCGGTACGTTTGTGGCAATAAAACATTCAGAAAGGCGGTACAATGCTTCGTTTTGCTTCCATTTGTACCCTTCTTCTTCCCCAAATCGTATTCGCTTCGGTGAATCAGGAAGTGGCCACGTCGAATAGCTTTTGTTCCATGAGCTTTGGCCTATTTGAGGTAACGACTTTGTTATTCACTCCATTCGGAACGCTTTTCGTTTATTTCAGTATTTGATGTCACAGAGAGGCGGTATTACTGCTACGTGGTGTGGTATTAGCGTTCGATGCAGGTACGGTTACGGGGAACTGAATTCTCTTATCGACTTCTGTACGCATATCGACGTTTGAGCCGAAATATTACGGGAAGAGGACGTTGCGATGAGATTGAAAGAGGATAATTGTAGTGGGATGGAGGTGGAGCAGAATATGCAGCAGCATGGATGATTGAGCTTGTGGCGATCTCGCAATTTGGACGAAAAGCTCTGCGCTTCTTTAGGAATCGAACGGGTCCTAGTTTCTCGCTACGTCCGATATATACCGATTTTTTATCGGTAGGTGTACCTTCGTGACACACGCATCTATGTTGGACGCAATGTTGGAGTTTGGCAAGGATAAGGAAGATACGCGAGTATGTTTATGTATGAATTGGTGAAGCTGTGAGTATTACCAGTTTACCAAAGATTTCTTGTTTGTCTTGCGTCATCAAGCTGAGGTTTGCTTAATTAAGAAATCTGACCTACTCTAAACTAAGTCATCTAGCATAGAATTAAAGAGCATTAAGAATGTCATGGATAGAGAAGCTATAGAGAAGCTATAATTGAGCTATATGAGACGTATAAATCTCAAAATGTATATATTACATTGTAACTCTCAGCTTACTCCGATTTTGAGAATAGGGCTGATATAAAATTCTTCTTTAGAGTTTCCGGCTTTTATCAAAATATCGGCGATGTTCAGGCTTTTTATCAAAATATTCATACTGATCAGGCTGCACGTTCTCGTGTAAGGTTATTATGAATTCCAGCTGCTTCAGCGCGCATTCTCCGAATAAAAGGACATTATTGCCCGTGTCCGCTTCTACTCCTGCAACGTCAAGATCCAATGTATTTACAGTGTTTTCCAATTTTATGGGGGGGAATTCTAGTTGTAGCATGAATGAGATCACACAATATCAATATATGTTTATTCGTACGGCTTTTTTCGGGATCGCTCGAATCAGGAATGGTAAATGTGGCAGTTGATCTACCTTCAAGCGGAATGGGTACAGACGGTTCAGGTGGTGGATCCAGCTTTTGTACAGATATTACCTATTTTATAAGGCCATGAAACGCGATGTAGAGATCAGGGCAATTCATCACTCTAGGACACCACCGAATAAGCTTATCATCGAGTTTTTCAAAAGTGTCAATCTCAACTTTCGGGTCCGGGTTGCAACCGTATCGGAAGGGATCATTAGACAGGGCAGTGCATGTAATACAATCCTTCACAAATCAACCAATTACGGACGAGCATGTGATCAATAGAAACCATCCGGCTGCGAGATGGACAAAAGTTCGGACTTGTTCCATGAGGATTAGGTTGGTTGCGGATGATAGAGACGATCCCAAAATGAGCAACAACGCGAGGAACGCTGGCTGAGCCACAACTGATAGTGTTCCACCAACTTAAATTATAGCTGAGTGCAACGATGGGCAGCTGACGCTAGCGGGACTTCCTATCCATGTATACACGGTATCATAGCAATCTGAAATCTCACACCGTACATCGTTACATGCCGCAGTTCCTGCACAACGTGGCAACTTGAATAAACAAAAAGAATCACATTTTACTGTACATAAAACAGACGCATGCACCTGACTTTCGTTCGACTTTAGATCTACATTACAGCTCTATACAGTGCAAGACACTTATAACCAGCACGTTTAATCGGTAGACAAGAATTCTTTCTCTTCACAGAAAAGATTTAATGTAGAAAAAAGAATTCCATTGTACTAAAGAATAGACGCTACGCTGTAAGATAATGGAAGCCAATTCTTCGTAACTTTATTTTTGTAGGACTAGTAGGGCCTTGAAACTCGGCCAGTTTCGGCAATTTTCAATGGGACAAGCGATATTTGGCCGCCCGAAAATCAATAACCCGTATTACTTAATATTTTTGGGCCCGAACTCTTTTATTAAGTATGTATGACAAGTTATCAATTATGAAACAATCTCTGAAAGTATGGTCTCATTTATGTAGTATTAAGCCGTGAGGCAGTTCATGTCCATCAGGATTGAATTTGGTACGCGTCGGTGAGAACGGTAGTTTTTGACGGCATATTCCGCAGCTTTACCACTTAACCCTTTGCGGTAAACATCCATGTACCGCTGAGATTTTTGATAGTAGTTCCTTATCTCGGTCAAACTGACCGAATTCAATGCTTTTGGCATCACGTCCTTTAGTCCAGTCCATGAATAATTGCAGTGTTTCGGTGCGTACCGCTTGGCAGAGCCCCAAAATTTCTCAATGAAGCTGAGTTCAGAATGAAATCTTGGATAAAATATTATCATGTGGCCGGCACCAACAATAAGCTTTTCTAACATGCATTTCTGGCGAAGAAAGTCTGGTTGATTTGCCATAATTTTTCTGGCACAGCAGTCCAGTTCGGTTGTAGGACATTTCACGCGACAGTCAAGTGTAAGGCCTGCACGCCAAATTCCTCGTTCTTCAAGGACAACTTTGATACCCTTTGCCTTGCCACGAAGTTTTTCAATTGCATGATCTTCTGGAAAAACCAATTCCTGGTAAATTCCATTTCCCCAAGTCGTTTGTCGCATCAGATGTTGTTTGCCACCAGGGCCCAGGTTCATGCGGTTTGCACAGAGCGCATCGTCAGCAAAGGCAGCATGGCTGGTGGCATTGTCAAAGGCAAAGAGGGCCTTCATGCCTGGAAATTGTGCCTCAAAGATGGGGATTGCTCGATCAAGCACCTTGTTGTAGAGGTCTATTGCCTCCCACCATCCGTCGTGCTGAATTCCAGGGTGCATGATCACACATGCTTGTTCTGGCAGCGTCTGAAACTGCTCTTTTTTCTCTTGGTCCAGGGCGAGGAGTCCCGAAATTGGACAAAGGAAGGCACCGATATGAATAGATCTCCCTTGGCCTTTCTTGCGCAATGGTTGCTCTCCATCAGGCATCCAAAGGCGCTTCAACCCACTCATTGGCAGCAAACGTACTGTCATCATGGGTAACCAGAAGAAGTGGTTGAATGTTCGCTGGTGGCCATATTACATCATCTTGGTTTTTCTCATATTATCATTTTTTGCAGGGAAAACAGGCATGCGAGCATTAAGTTCATCTAATTTGGCCAGAAACTTTTGGCGATACTCAATAACATCTTCTCTTTCATAACCATCGATGTAAATCCCCTTCGCAACTTTGCGGTAGGTTATGTCCAAGGACTGTAGCCAGCGCATCATCGTTCGTTCCGATATTTTTGGGCAAGGAGTGTAGCCTAACTCGGGGGGGATTTCTTCATTGTTGTGTTTTGTCAAGGTTGCAATTTCGACATTGAACTCATTTGCACGGAGGTATTGTTGCAGGATAATGATACAGTCCTCGTCCTGAAGAAAACTTGATCGCTTGGCGTGTTTCCCTTTCTTCGTCTGAGGCAGAGACCGGTCTTTCATAGAAGTTCTGGGCCATGTGCTTATTGATTGAGAAAATTAAACCCCTCTTCCTGCTGCATATGAGATAAAGGAATTTGCCGCTTTCTTCGTTTATCCTATTTGGAGTAGTCGAAAGTAGACGAGTAGCGCTGCTTCACGCGCATGTGCTGCATTGTTCTTCCCGTTTGGCTTTCGATTTATTTTTTTCAGATTCTCAACTGCCAAACTGATATCAGCTTCGGTCCACTCAGTACCCTCGTCTTCATCAGATCCATCATCCAAGTCTGCATCATTTTCGTTATCCACATCCACTTCAGCACCAGCTTCTGTAAACATTGGTGTCAGTGTCCAGTTTTCAGTCAACGGCTTTGTGCCTCTCGCAGCATCCTTCAGCACCGCCTTCTTGCGCCTTTGTGTGCGTGACGAATTTCCCAGATACCGCACTGGTCGGTTGCTCTCGTTAGTTAGCACTAGCTCTCAATATTCCCAACAATCATGTCATCATCTTCTTCCACTTCATTTTCACTCTCCATCTGGGATTCATTTTTACTGCAGGCGCTGCTACTTTCAAATTCATGCACGTCATGTACTTCAATTTTCTGTTTCTTATTCTCCGCACCATGTATTGATGCCATGTACAAGTGTTTCCTTTGTTTTTTTAGACGTGGCATGGTTACTTTGGGAAGCTTTAAGTGCAAAAAAAACGGAGGGCGTTATCAACTTCTGAAGTGATATGGCGTTCGATTAACCTACCTACATGCACTACTCTTGATTGGCTAAAAACCGGTTATTTGCACGTTAGAAGTATAGGCTGCAAGAAATTAAAATTTTGAAATCTGGCCGCATAAATAGGGGGGGGGGATGTCGGTTATAAGTGTCATGCACTATAGGATTAACTTAACGCTTTCTCCAATCCCTTTGATTGTCAAGGATTTCATTACACTGTTTATCTGGTTTTTTAATTACCTTCCTTATCCTATCATGAGTCCCTGACCGTGTGAATATCACTTACGTCTGACTTCAGACCTTGGGAGGCAGATATTTCCAAGCTTATTGCTTGGGTGGGCTCCAACCGCTGCCCACACTGCCGTGGATCGAACTAACGACCTCCGGCAGGGGGTCCGTGCGCTCAAGTGCTTAACCAACTGAGCCCACTTCTCAATTTACCGGCTACTACGTAACCCGCCAATTTAGTACAAAACTACACGAAAAACTACCTTTTTCAACTCTTTCCTCTCTTAATCATGAATGTAGAAGGCTTTGATTTTGTGGGAGTAATGAACGAAACGCTCCTGCTAGATAAATGCTGCATCTTGACTGGACAGCCATCGTTCTCAAAAGACAGGCAGGGAGAAAAAGTAGCGGACTAGTCAAAATAAACTGATGGACGTAATCGAAAAGTCTATCTTTCCAAATTAATAAAACTCAAAACATGTGCGATGTGATGAGTTTATCTCAAAGCTTTACAACTGGCATGAAGAAGATAAATAAGGAGCTAAACGCGAAAAATCAACGAGCACAGTCCAAGACATTCACTGCCTTGGCTTGTTAGTATGGGCCTGATGTTTGAATGAATTTCAGCCTTGGTTTTACTATCGTGGTCATACTCAAAGTTTCCTGGTCAACTTGACTAGGAATTGAGCTCGAAAAATAACTTTTGTAAGATATTTTAGCGTTTAGCAAGTCGAGTTTGACGCAGGTAATGCGTCGAAGCATCTCCATGGTGTTTTGACAGACGCGTTATTACGATCGAGCAAGTTGAAATTTGGAAGGAAAAAGCCGATTTCAGATGTCGGAGATTCTGTAGCATCTGATCATGATAATGCATATAGCTGCGACATTTGTCGACGAAAGTGTGTCCTAGGTAGATGGTGTCTTTGCAATTGACTTCATCGAGCAAGAAGACGAGTTCATTATACGGGATAATGGTGAAAAGTAAATGGTCGAGAATCAGTTAAATCGGCGTCGCCATGGTTCGTGCACGCAAAGAGCAGAAAAAGGGAGACCTAAATGAGATCTGCATAGAAGTCAGCTGGACATTGCTGTATGTGCAGAAACATTCGTCTGAATGCCGGAGCTAAAAGGCAGTAGTCTAGACGAGGAAGAATTCCCACCACCCAACATGAGAAAGCAGAATGATTGGAAGGGTGTGCGCTTTGTTGCCCGTTCCATGGATGCGCTGTATTTGCTCAGAATATTATGATATGTCGTTTTCTCTGGAGCACCTACGCAAGTATGTTTACACTATCTGTTGCTGAACCTATCCATTTGCGGTAGAGTTCTCATAACCGCGATCAGAGTGCGACCATCTCTGCTTATATTGATACGTGACAGGAAATACTGATACAAATCAGTTCCACACTTTTTTGCATAATGTGTCCTAACTACACGCGCTGATCCCGCCAGTCTCTCAGCGCAAGCGACAATGTAAAGGACAAGTTGATCGACCAAATCGGGTGGAATCTCGCAGTCCATGTCGATGACTTCATTTAAGCTCCATAACGCCTATTATCTGAAATGACCATCATTCGGCGCTGACGATAAACCGGTATGACCGTATCACAATGACCTTTACAATACCGTCACGTACCGATTTCGCACAGCGCCGCCAGACTTCTCAGTACTTTGTATATGGAGAATGTGTCACCACGATTCAAGCAACAAGTCCATCCGAAGTACAATATAGATCTAGCTAAGGGTGGGAATATAAACATTCGAGTTCCTGTCTCTCTACCGCAACTACGACCAGCACTTAAAACTATTTGCAGCCATTTGTGTACATGTGGAGACGCTATAAACCGGTTTTTCGAATTATATAAACTCTTATTGGATGAAATTAGGCGATTAGAGCTCTCCGATGAGAATGTATCAAATTGCAATCAGAAAGCCGATCTGATGAAGCAAAAGCACTATAAAGCGCTCTCCATGCCCTTGTTTCCACCGATCTAACGATACTGGTAGACAGCGCTGAATCCAAAGTCCATGCCGACATTCAACATCTGCAAAAAGTCGCCTGAATGCACCATTATCGAACACAAATCTCACACATGAAAGCCTGCATTCAGGAGAGCAGATTTCATCACAAAATGATTCGATCGAATCCGTTTTGGAACTCAAAAGCGCAATTAAAGAAAGCGTATCTCGAATTGAACGCATTCAAGCTGTTGTTGAGCAGGAAACACGCCGATTTCAACACAGGCAAAGCAGTGTTTTGGATAGGACGCATGACGAGGGGTCCGTACCCAGCTCAGTCGGTTAAGCACTTGAGCGCACGGACCCTCTGCCGGAGGTCGTTAGTTCGATCCCCGGCAGTGTGGGCAGCGGTTTGAGCCCACCCAAGCAATAAGCTTGGAAAATATCTGCCTCCCTAGGTTTGAAGTCAGACTTAAGTGATATTCACACGGTCAGGGGCTCATGATAGGATAAGGAAGGTAGTTAATGAACCAGATAAACAGTGTAATGAAATCCTTGACAAAGTACGCATGACGACGTAGTGATCGATACGGATGAGAAATGTGCTCGCCTGGGTCGTCCGCCAGGATGGAGTCATACAAATTCGCTGTTAACGCCGCAAAAAGTCGATTTTTTTCCGGGTCAAAGTATCGTTCAGATTGCCTGTGGCGGGAATCACATTTTGTATCTATCTCATGCAGGAGACGTATACAGCAGCGACGACCATAGTGTATCTAGTATGGAGACTACAGACATCCTAAAACGCCTCAATTAGTCAAGGAGCTCGCTTTGGAGAGGGCTCTACATCGAACACCTATCATCAATATCGCATGAGGGGCTAAACATTCCGTTGCACTCACGTCAGCTGGGGAAGTATACACATGGGGAAGCGGTGAAGACGGGCGTTTGAGACACGGTGAAATGCGCGTTCGGAATGTGCCTCGTAAGATAATGACATTGTTACGACATAGGATCGTGAATGTGAGTTGTGGAGGAGCACATACTGTTGTCGTATCGGATCAGAATTCTGTGTTTGTTTTCGGACTTGGACGAAATGGTCGATTAGGCTTGGGCGATACGAAATGTCATGATACTCCTCAGCAGGTGCCAAGTTGAAATTTTAAGAAACAAAGAATCATCAAGATTGTGTGTGGGTGGAATTCACGATTGCTTTGAGTTTTGGAGGACGTGCTTTCAGCTGGGGAAAGCAACGTCAAGGGCAATGCGGACTCGGGATTTCCGATCAAGACGAACTATCACCGTATTTGATAGAAAAACTACTCGATTCTCGCATCATCGATGTGGCTTGTGAGTATACGCACTCCCTTGCACTCACTTCTCAGCATGAGGTTCTATCTTGGGGTCTTGGTGAAAATATGGCCAACTAGGACGCAGAATTGTGTATCAGCCGTCACCAGAGAGTATCGATACGAGTCTTTTCACGTGTCAAGAAGGTCGTCCTTGTCATATCTGTTGTGGCGCTATCACTCAATAATCATCACAGAAAGCAGGAGTTTGTATGCGTGTGGACTTAATTCGTATGGCGCCTATTCAATCGTGATATTCCAGAAAGAAATGATTTCTTCGTCAATCTCGGTATCGATGCTGTTCTTTGTTGCGGTCACAAGTATACGATCGCTTTGGAAGTCGGTAAATTTCCAAGTCTGTCAGCTGGATGTCGTCGCTACACCTCAGAGAGCAGTTCTTCCATCTCCACTCTCCACATGGAAGCCGCTTTTCCCCATATGCAAAGCGTTTCGTCCAATATAAATGAACGGAAGTCTCTTCATCAAAGAGAAGAAGAGCTTCGTCGAGCAAAGAAAATTTGGCGCACACGAATCTTACTGGACTGGGAGCAAAGTCGTCATAGCTTTCTGACGCATACGATGTGGCGTCAACGTATTCCGCCTTCCATTCGAGCTCGCGTGTGGCCTCTTGCGATCGGTAATGATCTGAAAAACGACCCCGGAAATGTATCATCTGTACCGCGATCGAGCGAATCAATCCAAGCAGCTCTCACAGCATGATAAAAGCTTTGGCAGAGAGCACACTTTATCATTGATTGATACAGATTTGCCTCGAACATTTCCGTCCTTGAGGCTATTCGACAGCACCGGCCCGTACAATGAATATCTTCTTCAGGTATTGGAAACCTATGCGTGTTATCGACCAGATTTGGGCTACCTCGATGTTCAATACGCATGCAATATGAGGCGTAATTTTCTTCGGTAAATTAGAAAAGAAAGGATGCGTTCTTGAATACCGTGATGGGAGGTGGGATGTGGTCTCTCAGCTTGGGGAGCCTCAATCATGCACGTTAGTCGTGATGTGTCAATCGAATCAGTTGACGATGGTACTTCGATTGACAATTTTCGTGGATTTGGTTAACCAAAGAAGGTGGTTGTGAAATTTCGAATGGTGATGGACATGAATTTAGCATGGGCGTTCTGCATTGAAACGTGTTGCAGTTCCATCTTCATATCGGTCATCTGTGTTTTGCCAAAATCATCAAGATGGCTCTCTACCCGGCCTCTGCTTCAAAAAGACTGATAATGGGCGTATCACCTACTTTGCATGAGCAAAAGGCAAGAGGAAGCAGCGTTTACTGTCACGCACGGACAGCGAGTTGCATCCGCCGGAAGATGTCATAGGTCGGTCATCTGTTCCGTTCCAAAAGGCCACTTGACTTCCCTTCATCCCCCAGACAATACGTATCTGACCAACGATCAAACTACTACAGAGTGTTCAGCGCGAGGACAAAGGATGTTTCTGCGATAAAGTTTGATCATTTCGTGGATTTTTTAAAAGTGGTTCAATTAACGTCGACACGTTGTATATATAGACGATGGAGACGGATATAAACCCCTGGACGTGTTTTTCAAGAAATGGAGTCTTACGACAATTGAATGAAAGAAATAACCAGGAAAATAATGGCAAAGGTGAAAGGTTGCTTCACAACATTATTAACATGGTACCAAGAATGGTGTTTCAAATGGGCTACCATTGAAGTTTTGCGGTAATGTTGCTGAATATGCAGTCTACATCCTTAATCGAAGTATCATCAAGGAAAATGAAGGTAGCATCTTGCCTATTGAGATGTTGACCAAGAAATGAACGGTCAAACAAATATATCTGTGGGCGTGCGCTGGAAATCGACAATCATCATCGCAAACGACGATGAGATGAAGGTATATCGGGACTTCATACCAAAGGAGAATGCAGCGGGGGTAACTCGGCATTTTTGGAATGTTAAAAACCTGGTCTATATTAACGATTGTAGAGAAGTGAAACCTTTTCCTGGCACCATCGGTCAGGAAAGTTCGACGGCAACGATGGCAAGCGCTCAACGATAAACCGGTCGTCCGGGTTGACACATGATCACCACCTAACACTGTTAAGACGCGATGTAGGCGATAAGCCGAGTGATAAAGGTAACATTATCGAAGTCCAAGACTTTGTCAGCACTATCAGAGAACCAGACCCAAGAAACTACCGCTAGGCTGTGAAGAGAACTAGCAAGGATAAGTGGGTCGTGGCCATAAACGAAAAGATGACGCTTTGGATGCAAATGGTGTATGGAGAGTGGTAAGACTCACACGTTCTCCACAATAAGTGGGTGTTTAGGACGAATACAGATATTGCTAGGAATGTGGAGAGATATAAGGCGAGAATCGTTGCATGCGGAAATGAACACGAATCAACTAAGCTTTGACTTCCGCCAGGGTAACAGAATTTGAAGCCGTAAAGCTGATCTTGGTACTCTACCATCGAAGGAATTTCCAGCACGTCATCCTGACCTTCAAAATAAATATGTCAGGAATGGAAAAAAGACATTGGCATACATGAGAGTGCCAAGCGAAATGCAAGTGGTGAGGATATCTTGATGCAACATTAAGTCAAGCATACGAAAGAGCCTGCTCTATCGTTAGAGAGTCACTCTATGGCCTGTTGCAGGCCGGAAGGTTATGGAGAAAGCTTTTTTACTCAAAGTTAGTCGGCCTGGGTTTCGTGCAGTGTACAACAGACATGTTTTTGTACATCAGAGATACCGATGGAAAAGTTACGCTGTATGTATGTATGGCGACGACTTGTTGGTCCCCGAAACTTCAACTCATGTTTTGGACGCTTTTGCGACGGCATGGTGTCCTTGTAAATAAAAGGTTTGGGTGCTGTGAATATTTTTTGGTTCACGTATAATGTTGGACTCTGGAGATGGTTAAATTCTGGATCAAGAAGTGGTCGACTCACTGTTACAGGACCATGGTTTAGTATAGGCAAACGGAGTTTGAATCCCAATTGGCGAATCATGCAACGAAGAGGAAATACGGGGTTCCGAATTCTTGGTTGCATCGCACGAACGCAGCATCAAGGCCTTTCAGTCCCTCGATGGGATTCTACTATGGATTGCACGATGCACTCTCCCATATATCTGTTTAGCAGTTCGCCACACAGCCTGGCAGACTCACAAACCGACGATGAGGGACTGATAAATGACCTAGCGAGTCGCGCTTTTTCTATCGGACACGAAATCGTTGAAGTTATGCTTGAACAGCACAAGCCAACCAGTGGACGCCATTAAAAGTGAAAGATGAAGCGACGATTAGTTTGCTGGTTTAGGTCGCAAACAAAGTCGGTCTCACGATGCATATGGGTATAGTCACGGCATGCGAAGTCCGTTGCTGCGTCTTAGCTGGTCGTGGCCGTCTAGAGCCGAGAAAGCTTTGTGCGAACTGGACATAAAAGGGGTTGAGCTGATGCTCTCGGGGATGTAAAATCAAGCGGCGATCAAGCAACCACAAATCGGGGAAACTACCCAAAGCGCGACATTCGTTTCGATTTCATTTGAGCTCCCTCTCACGAAACGTTCTTGCAGCCAAGTTTGTCAAGTCTGATGAGATGATACCAGATGGAATCATACAACCTTGTGTCGTCCGTCTCACCGAGATACGGCTATATTTCATCGGCCCACATGTGATTTCTTCCATTACTAATTTTATTCGAACCACTTGAATTCCTACTACGAATCACCTCAATCATGCAACATCCATGAATTCCTATTCATTTCCCAGCGCATCCTGCAAGTCCGCAAAGATTTCGTTGCTATCAAACCACATGAGAAATAGATGCACGTAACTTCGCTGGATTCAGATGTTCGCGGTATATATCGTTGAATGCAACAACATCGCGCACCATTAATCGAATTTTAAGGTCGTTAATATGTTCCATTTGTTGATGAGCTGATGCTTTTGACCGCAGGAAGACGTCTTATTCCCATTAGGTGAGCAGAAAAGTGTCAGTGATATTATATATTTATGAACACTCACCGTTTCGTTACTTAAGACAAGAGATGCATGCTTTCCTCGATATCAACAATGGGTCAAATTGCAACATCGGGTTCTGGAAGAAACTATGTACTATCATCCTGCAAACTACACGAATTCCAAACAGGAAGCATTAGCTTTGTTATGATGCGCTGTAAGATATACCACTATGGTTGTATACAGCCGTATGGGCATCCGGTTAGTCAGTATGACATGTGATAATGTCACTGGAGAAAACTTCTGAATGCTTAGTCTTCTTCTGATCTTTTATTACATGTTTTCATGCCAGCTTTATGTGTGCGAGTGGCTGTGAACCATCCTCTCCTGCAAGCGCTATAGGCATAAGTTCAAGGTAAAGGCAGCGCAGGCTGGTGACAATGATGTTTTGATTGAGAGTAATGCGTGGCGTAGTGATCAATTAAATATTTAGCATCAATTACTTGATTTGAATATTGGTTATGAATTTGCGTATACGTAGAATCGTTCCCGTTACACGTGATACAAGTTTTTGCACGAGAAGGGTTGTAGCTTAACAAGTATTGAGACACATACAAAGGTCATAGAATTGTGACGAATGCAATAATAAACTTCTGCACAGGCGAGTCGGTATTCTAGTATGGCAATACACATATAGTAGAAATAAAAAAGCAATGTCACCTTGGAAACAAAGTCTTAGATGAGAATGCGTTGTAGCTATGGATTCAATTCTCGCTATGTTCAGATGAGAGAAGTTTCAAAATAGAGTCACTATCCACAAAGTATGGCTGGGGTCGAAATAGACTCTGTTAGAGAAATAAGACGAATTAAGTTTCTATTGATGGAGCATGGGCTCCAGACCGAGATTTATGATACTCCAATTTATATTCGGTGTTATCACCAGGCGTGTTCTTTTAGCGCTTTTTCTTTACTTCTGTGGTTTCAATACCAAAGAAGTGTTTTCGAGCTTCTTTTGTCTTTGCCAACACCAAAAGCAGAATCTACATCTCGGAATGGTGTCTGCCGAAGATTGTTATTATATAAAATACTGACTCCCACACTATCTAATGCGCGCAAATCGGACAATTTGCAAATCGCATCTTCATTTCTACCATCCAAACGTAATGATTCGTCAGATAGAACAACGTTTTCCTTTTGTGTGAGGCATTTGAAACTACCAATCATATCACTTCCATTATCCGTTTCGTCCGTCCATCTGTATAAAGTCACTATTGCTCCTAAAGGCTGGTCTTGCTACAACCACTGACTGATGCTCTCACCAACTCTTTCCTTGTCCGCGAATTGAAACTGCTGTTAAGTTTTTTGCGATTTGATTCGTACAGGCATACTGTTTCCGATATAAGATCGACTTCTGTGTATCTAAATTCTCGAGGAACTCTGGATCTATATATTAGGTGACCATTGAGTGTTTCCGGAAAATGATACTAAGAATGCGATTGGCGACAGCTTGGAATGAAACTCTCCGGAAAGTCTTTACAGTATAGAAATTCGCTCCTCTCACTATTTTAGACCAGGAAACATCCACCATGACCATTCGATTGCAAATACTGCTTTTTGTGGATCTCATTCAAAAGCTCTGGATTCGATACTCCAGAAGCTGATTAAATATGTTCAACAGCAATGATGGTATAGTTATTTTTAACAATTTACGATTCGAAGCTCTGAAAATTTTAGCAGAAAGAAGAGAAAAGTCGTCATCGAAGGTGTATCGAGATGAGCGACGGCACGATTTGATTGTTTCTTCTCCTCTCAAGTCAGCATTAGGGCCAAGACCCTAGTGTGAAGGGGTACCGACGACAAACGTTTTAAGGCTGGTATGTGACTAGGTTAGTGGTTAACGCGAGTGCATTCCGTCTGTTCTGTTTGCTAAAAATTATGGAGAGGGTGCGATGCATAGTGTATATTTGCTGAGTTATATTAGTGTTTTGTGGTGTTGACTACACCATAAATATTGCATTCGGTCGATTGCTGCTATAGTGCGGGACATCTAAAATCATCAACTATTCAACGGGTCGTTCGTGCTGCACATCACAGCCAGTAGGATTTATTTTGATCAAAATCTGGCTCTGTCATAGGGAACGAGAGATGAAAATCTTGGATTACAAACTCAGATTTATGTTCGGTTTATTTTTGGCGAAGATATGGGAATTCTAAAACCGAGAAATTCCAAGGGATTTGGCTTGGGCAGCAAATTTTAGCCGGCCCAAAGAGAACTTTAAAAAGAAGATAGCCAATTATAGGCTACGCACTCTTTCATCGTAGACAATAAAATGGCGCAACGTCTGGTCAATCAACGAAGCTATAATCACTTGCCACCTCTCTAAACAGTCGACCCTCGTTGCTACTTATTTACAGATACAATCAAATACCATATATACAGTTCATTCATTAGTTAAAAAAAAATCACCAATCATGTTGATGTCCATCATGATAGAGTTGGGAATTTGACGGTGGGACCGGTATTTCTTCACGGCGTATTCAGTAGCCTTTCCCGTCAAACCCTTCCGATAGACATCCATGTATCGAAAACATTTCTATGCACGGCGTCTACTTGTTGTTGGGGACGGATTCCAGAGCCTTCGGAACTGTGCTAACCAGGCCTTTCCAGCTGTAGTAACAGTTTTCATTGCGAGCATAGACCTTGGCAGCACCCCAGAAGTTATCAATGAAGTTTTATTCACAGTGAAACCTTGGATAAAATATTATCATTTGTCCGGCAGAAACGACAAATTCTTTCAACATTCCTCTCTGCTCCATGAAGTCATGATCGTTGTCAATCGTATTTTTTGCACAGAACGTTGTTAAACCAAGGCACTTGTCTTTGTAATGGAGGCACATTTCACTTTTCCTCAGGCCCCTCTTAATTAAAACCACTTTCAATCCCTTTGGCAAGCTTAAAAGAAATAAAAGGGTAAAAAACATGATTCAAATGGGTAGCATTTCAACTCAATATCTCTATCACCTCGAAGAGTAACATCAGGATGAGTGTCAGGAAAGCACATTGGCTGGACTATGCCATCTCTCATTCTCCCATTGCGCATCTTTGGTTATTTTCCACCTAATCCCAAATTCACTTTTTTACCGACAAGGGCATCAGTAGCAAATGCAGAATGACTTGTAGCATTGTCAAATGAAAAGAGGGCTCTGGGTGTGGGGTACTGTGCCTCAAAGATTGGAATTACACGATCACTCACTTGTTTTAAAAGATCTTCACCAGTCCACCACCCATCAGATTTCTTGCCAGGGGGCATTATAGCACACGCGTCTTTTGAGATGCGGGTGTGCTCGAGCTGCTTCAGATCACTCAGTGATAGGCGACCCACAACATCACACAAGAATTCGCTGACATGGATTGATTTTCCAGCTCGTTTTTTTCGAACTATTTGCTGTCCATCCGGCAGCCATAGATTCATCTGACCATCGTGTGCTGCGAAGGTGCTTTCATCGTGTATTACAGAATGATCGGCGCTCCCACTTGCCAGGTTTCAATCTCCATATCCGTCCCTGATAATATTGGCATCCGCACTCCAAAATCCGTCATGCGCTTCAGGAAGATAGTACGTTATTCAAGAACGTCGAGGCGTTCATGACCATTGACGATCATTCCTTTGTGAACTAGAGAATACTGTAGTCCTAGTCTCTGCATCCATCGGATTGAGGTCTTACCAGAAATCACTTGTGCTTCCTGCATTGGGAAGAATGTGATGATTGACATGCTTGGTGAATTCAACAGGGTCAATTTTTCACTTGTTCTGACACAGATACAATCGGACTATGGCAAGAACATCTTCATCCATCAAAACGCTGCGTGTCTTGATATCTTGGTCTTGCTTGCTGTTCGGAAGATGACCAGTGGCGTGATAGATGGTTCTCAAGTGCGAAGTAATCGACAAAACCATGATCCTTTCCCGAATGCCTGAAAAATGAATTCTGATGCATGAAGCTTGTAAACAAATGAAGCATCATCAAAATAATGATATGTTTATAACACTCACTAAAATACAACAGCCTCAACTCACAGAATAGTCCCTTTAAAGGAGACGGAAATACGATGCGATAGCAGCTAGTCGTGCACGTTGAGCTTTGTTGGTTGTCCTTTTGGTCTTCTGGTCAATTTCAGCATTGAAGCGGAAAGGTTTTCATCGCCCTTGTCATCATTTTCCTTATCATTCTCATCCTCGTGGTCAGTTTGCCTGCTTTCGTTCTCACTGTCTGTTCCTGCTTGTGTATCTTGATTTATAGATTGAGAATATGTCTTGAGTCGTCGAGAACCAAGTGTGGCATTGCGGGTTTCTGCACGTTATCGTCGTCGAGTACGGCTCGAGTTCCGAATGTATCGACCCGGACGGTTCGAAATAGATGGTATTTTCAGTGCTGCAAAGTCTGCTCGATTATCAGTGAAACCCTCATCCTCTTCGACCTCAAATTTAGAATCTTCGGCTACCTTCATATCAGTAGGCCGAAAATTGGCTCATTGCAATTGGGATGTAGGGCAAGTTCTCTTAGAATTGTTAGGTTCGCATATGCTCTGACAGCCTCATTTAGAGCGTTTTTGATGCTCTGGCCAGTTTGAGATGCTGTAAACGTGTTGTGGGTGGTCCCATTGTGGTGGTAATGACGGGGTGCAATCAGAAATGGAAGGTGAAAGCGGAAAAGAAAATAACCAAGAAATATATTATAACTTCTTCTGGCATTTAGCTACACTAATCCTGATTGGCTTATAAAGAGGTTATTGTCACGTTAGAAGTATAGACTGCGTAAATTGAAAATTCCAAATTGGGCCGCAAAAAATCAGGAGTCGATGGTTATAGGTATCACGCACTATAGTAATAAGAACAAAGCTGACCTGATACATTCACTGTCGCCGCCAATGAATCATTTGTGTAACACAGATACTTGAGTCTTGGATCAAGTGCTTCGGGATTTGTCTTCCACTACGCTTCGCGAAATGCCTGATTGTGGTTGTAAAAACGTTTCATGTTTATCGATTGATGATGTATCTATTCTTGACTGATTGGAACTAAATACCATTTGTATGCATTATCATACCCAGATGAAGATGAGCTAAGAGAAAGAAATGATAGACATTTTGCAGAATCTGTTCGATACGAAGCGGAAGTGACACTTAGGAACACGCGAATCTATAAGAAGGAAATATAATACGGCACAATGCAAGAGAATTTTGATGTTTACGAAATGTCTTACTTTGTGTAGATTTATCAGGAGATAGGCCATGGCAATAGAACGCTATAAAACCCATCAAGCGCTGTCTAATAGTTCATGTACCATTGAACAGCTTGTCGATGCATCAGGTCCTGCTGACAATACATCATTAGTGTTGAGTTTGTTCAGTGGTTTTGCGAAAAGAGAAAGAATGAGCGTTTTCGTTCTGATCACATTTTACAACAGGTACTGCAATAAACAGAGAACGCACTTTTCGAAACTTATATGCCGATATGAGTCGAATTTTGTTTCTCACTTACTAAAACCGCCATAGTTCGCTATTTTGTCATTTATGATCCTTCACGTACAGTTGTTTTTAATTCTATGACAACAGGTACGGCTGCCAGAAAACCAGATACCAACCCGATCCGGTAGCATGTCTGATGGCTGCTACAATACTAATAGCAATCGTAAGCTGGTTTTGGGAAGCTTTCATGCATGAATAGGCGCACAATGTCAAGATTCTTCTTATTCATTTTTTTTCAAGACAAGTGCGTTAACCATTCGTGTTGCTTATCACCTAGTTGCTCCATCCTCCTTGACTTCTAGCCGGGAGTACTCTAGAACATTACTTTCCGTTGATTCAAGATATTTTTTTGTTTGATATTGCGTCGCTTATATTCCATAATTTTCGCTTCCTTTTCTGTGTCCATATTTGATAGCATGTAGTTGGACATTTCACATCCCACTGGAACCTTGTTAACTTCTATGCCACTGGTTCTGCTATCTGCGGCGTTCTCATTGCTATAACATCAGCGCCATACCTTCCGAAAGATTGTTAAGGGATGGCGTTATCTCGACTGATCACTGCGCTGCCTGGTCAATTGCATCTTCATCCAATGCGTAACAACTCGAGTAGCCCACGTTGGGTCGGCATATATAAAAGCTGTAATTTCATCATTTTGATATCATCTTCGAGGTGTTCATATATAGATCGTCATCCGACAATCACGTGCCCTCCGTCTCACGAGACACCTGTATACTTTATCAGCTCACATGTGATTTCTTTTTTTAATTATCTTTGTTCGAAGCGGTTTTGTAACCGTTTACGAGTTTCCTTAGTCTTTCAACCTCCAGGTATCCTCATAAAATCACTGCGCTTTCTTTAAGTACCCAAAGATTTAAAGCCCCACTTAACTTAAAAACATGATTACCGCAACTTATCCCAGCATCCAGATGATCGTTGTAGGAATTGTTCATTACAAACAATTCAGCTAAAGTATCAGAATTCATTCTTGGCAATATACTCCATTCGCTTGTCAGCCAGTCCCTTTTTGACCACAGCAAGACGTTTTGTGATCGTTAGCCAAGCAGAAGAGCTTTATTGACATGTTTTATTCGTGAGCACTCATCACTTGTTCGACTAAGATCGATAATTTCCTCTACATTGAGAGTGGATCTGATAGCGAGAGTAAATGCTTTATTGTCCAAGTGAACAGCCTTTTTCATACTTGTTCTATTGAATCTAGCTATTTGAAGAACTATCAGCCTTGTTGTATACGTGCAAAATGTTTTTATCTGGCATCATGATCTCTTGTCGTGCTGTTAATTCCACATTGATCCATCGTTTTCTGTTACTTCCGTACGTACCATCCTCTTGTGACCGCTCACGCGCTTATTTTCTAATTTCAAAGCCAAGCGTTACTTTATACTAGCGTTGATCGAGAATGCGCTTTAAAGCGTTATGACCATTCATCCACTATTTCTTTATCGTTAATAATTCACACGCGATATTTAAATGTATTCACCTTAAAAAGTAGGCGTTATGCACTTGTTTTTTGTATAAGGTTTGGAATCAAAAGCTTCTAATGTTGCATTTTCTTCTGAACCCATAGTCCTTTATACGTTTCATTCCATATCATAAAGGGAAAATTTGGATGATCATATGGCCAAGTATGAGCTATGTCACTGGCCATCTACTATGTGAAGATTTTTTCTCATATTGATTTTTAGTTAGGACGTCGGGAAATTGCTTCATCAAGAAGTAAGGTGAAAGGCGTAAGGAGCGTGCATGTAAGAACGACATCTTTCGTGCTTATACGGATCAAAAGCGATGGCTCGGTACCTAGATCCATCCTTCCTCATATTTTTTTTTAACATGGTTTGCCACTTTTAACATAGCGCGCTTATTCCACACCGCTTTATCATATATATATATTATTGTCGCCCCTGCTGACAAACCAACCTGCCACTTCCCTAAATCACAAATGGAGCTCGAGAAATAAAGTATTACTAAAGTCAGCATGGAATTGAAACGTACAGCGCGGAGGTCCGCATTTGTATTGTCTACTTAGCCGAAATTGGTCAATCAAATGCGATCAGTGTTATGTGCCTTCTCTCGGCACAATTAATAATCACTCAGTGTATGGATGTTCTTCCCTGTCTGTCGATTTTTCAAAGCGAACGTTCGGGGAAAATTCACGATAAATGATGCTATAGAAAATCTCCCTTCCGTAGATTGAACACATCATTTTATTACACGGAAGTGAGTCACGAAGAAGGCTTATTTGATTGGTTATAAAATGATACGTGTCACAATTTCAAGCACTGTTTTTTGCATTAACGTAGACGCAAGAAAATCACAATGAACACTAGGATGCGCGACCTTATTTCTCGCTGTGTTAGCGTCGGTGAGTAAAGATTTACAGGCAAACAATGTACCAGCATTATCGCGAATTGTCAAAGTGACGTGTATGAAGGGATTGGATTTGTCACCCTGCCACCGCTGTCTCGTTTCATCTGTTGGAGTAAACAGAATCGATTTAGTCCAAGCCAGCGAGACCTTTAGACTCTACTGGGTACACAGACGTTATTCAGATATGATAAGTTCATTTATTACTAGTTGCAGTGGTAGTCGTATGTGTCGTATCTCACCTGAATCGACCGAAGCATACACAGTCATTTATTCAACCCTACACGTTTCTCATAACTCTGGCGACCAAAGTTGAGCTGTACATTCGCGATGAGAGTATTCGTCTCGTCGCGGCACCAATGGTATTAGAACAGACGTTTGTGGACGCTCATGCGTGGACCATGAAAATTCGCCACCTTGATCATGAGAATTCTTCATTCAGACGCAAGCAAGCATGAAGAATTCCAGTACTTTTTGGAACAGATTTTACAGCCAAGATAAATATAGAGGTGGACAGTGCGTCAAAAAAACAAACCAAAGCTCCTTTGGTTTTGGTTCAAGCTTTATTGGCTTCAAATGGTGAAAGCGGGTTTATGAAGGAACGTGTTCCGTTATGTCTACGATGTATGATTATCTCATCTTTTCAAGAAGATGCCGTTTGTCTAGAATGCCTGGCTATGCACAGTGAGTCATTAGGCTTGCGAACATATCTCTTGTTCTAGAAAGAATGAAAAATTCGGCTCAATTGTGCGTCTTTCATTCCAGTTACAAATCTACTGATATTATCAAAAGCTGCAAGACAGTATTCTACTCAGAAATTATATGCTGGAGTTTGAGCGACTGTGCGAGAGTAGACGATATTGTTACAACGCTTCGATTAGTGTCTGATAATACGAATAACAAGCACAATCAATTGAAACGCTATCAAACACAACAAGTCACAGATAAGAAACCCAAGAGCTTGGAAGAAATCCAACAGATCCTTGGTATCGTTGCTTATAAAAGGATGTTAAGGGCCCGTAATAGGTCGGGCGGATTTATTCAAGAGCTAGGGTCTTACAATACACTACAAGTAGAAGCGTTCGCCTGCGTCAAAACAACATCAAAGCGTAACCTGAAATTCGATTGTATGGGCTGTATTCTAAAAAACGTTGATGGATCTTGTGTGACTATCGTACTGTCTTTGAATGATGCACTGATACTTACGCATCCTTTGAATCAACTAATACTGCAGAAGATTGCAAGAAAGCATGTAATGTCGTCAAAAAAATGGACACGATGAATGCATAAATTATTCCATTCAGCAGAGAATGAATATAGAAGTGTACGTGCACAATCAAAGCCCCAGAACACGGACAGAGGATTTGGCTATTGCTTTATGTCGTTTCATATCGTTCCATCTAGAGACCAATGCTCTGAACGCATGCGGAAATACTTCACTGGAAATTCACGACAACCAAAACTATACAACCTCACAAAAAGTTCGCTTGTAACGTACGCGTCCGGGCTTGATTCAGAGCTATTTAGCAAAATCAACCAGAACTATCTATCTATCCAGTCTCTAAAGACGTATAACAAGATTCAAAAGCTCTCTCACAAGTTTAGTTCTGGCCACGAAGCGTTCCTTGCGGCAGCTTCAACTGAAGCAATTGCCATCGACATGTTCACCAGAAAGCGCATTCCAGTGGGTGTATGGCCTCCTCAAAACCATATCATCTCTTTGAACATGAATCGTGTAAAATCTCAGATGCGTTTTTTGGCACATTCTCCTTCGGATTCTGGAATAAAATCTACGCCATTTTTTAACACTATCGTGCTTGTGGAGTATGAATGTGGAAAGGCAAGACAGCTGGATTGTTTCGGTTGTCTATTTCAACAACACAAGTATACTTTGTTTACAATGAAAAATCTAGCACGAGCGGATATGTCTGGATGTGTCAGGCACCTTCTCTCATTCTCAAATCATGTATCGGTTCTAAGAAATGCTTGAGCCTTACTCACAATGCAGATCGAAATCAGGCCAAGCTCCCAGATGGGGTACGGCATTTGACAATAGACGACTTCAGGACCACAACAAAAGGTAATGAGAAAGCGGGGTGATGAAGACGGCTAATATAGCAGTGTCTCTTGTGTAATAATTACTCTAATCAAAATACTGAGACTCGTTCGAGGAATTATTTGAAATGATTTAATTTGGGCTGTCGAATATAGTTTTAGCTATACATGACAGAACATCTCGATTTAGGTATTTGAGCTGATATGAGGCTGCAACATTTATTCGTATATGACTAGCGATATATTGGAACTGATGTAGCATAGCAATGTTACTCTAGGGCTTGAATGTGTAATTGCAAAGTGATTTGAAGAAAATGTAACTCGAATCAACCTAACCTATACTGTCATCAAGTCTATAATTCTTCTACGTGCTAATTATTATTTTCAATGCAGCTTAATAACACTTTCGGAAAAGCCTTGAAGAATTCAGCAAAGGTGTTGTCCCACTCACAGGATAAATATTTAATGGAAGGAACAACTAGTTATTCCAAGCTTCCATTCAAACATATTTTTACTCCCGAATCGGAACACTTCAGTCGCATGACTTATCCTGAAGAGAGTCACGAGAATTTCTCATTTTTTAAATAGGACCACATAGAAAAATTGCCTACTGAACTTATTTGTCTAAGAGGCTGACGATAGCTTTCCATTGCACTTATCTTTGGTGATCCGGAACATTATCTCTCACAGGAAAGGTAGTACGAAATGGTGGGCAAAATATTCCATCTCTTACATAACTCAGTTCTTTTCAAAGTAATGAATCAGACCTGTAAAGTGTACTTCTTGAAATCGCATTAGCGTTGAAACTCTCTGCGTCGAGCATTTCCATGTTTGTTCTCATCCTTCTAACAAAACATCAATGCTTTGCTCACAATGACAAGACATGAATTCCTATCCATATTAATCGTTATCAAAACGAAACGATAGTTTACCAAACAAACCGTCAGACGGGTTTAGCATACATATTCTCTGGGATAATGCTCCACTTTCTAAAGATTCCGGCTGTTTTCTTCTCCTGACATAAGAGAATGATTTTATGCACTTATGAAGCAAAGTCTGTTCTGTCTAATTTTGTCGTGGTCGATCTCTTTGGCACAAATAAACTAAATGAGGTTCCAGAAGAACTACGCCGAGAATTATGAATCCATCAACCGAATATCTTTCCTCAAGATGTGCATATCGTTATATAATCGCTTTACGTGGTCTATAACCGTAGCAAATTATAATAGTTTTTCAATGCCACTCCGACACTAATGCTAAAAAATCAATTTCATTTGCCGCTCGCAACATTGGATATGGAAAATTTTGCAAGAACGGTCACTTCTACTATCACATACTCTTCATGAATACAGTGTAGCGTAGCAGTGGAGGCTTTTGTATCACTACAATTATATCGACTGGCTTCTTCAAAGGCCTAGACTAGCAATAACAAACTTAACTGCCATATTATCTTTAAAAGACATTCATTCATATTGACCTTTAAAAACAAAAATTACTCTCACGCGGTTGCTAGGTGCACAGAGCTTCAGCGTCGAATATTTCCTGGAATTTTGCTCATTTCTGTCTGTTTGGTAGACATCATTTGACTGAAATTACCTTAGCAGATAACTAGTGGGGACTTCATTGTGATCGTACCAATCGTAGACCCAGATTCTGCTACCGTGGGCAAGACGACAACGACGAGCGCGCAATTGAATATGCCGTCAATTATGAACACATCATTTCGATTAAAAAATTTTGTCTGAAAATGACATTGCCAAATGCGTACATTTCTACTATTTCATGCTACATAAGGTGACTTCACCACAAAGGTCGCATTATAGATTATTTACGAACAACTGCTGAGAATGTACAGTAGTAGATTGCATGAAGTACTTCCTGTTGGAAGGACTAAAGAATGTGCTTTAGGTTTCTAGTCGCAGTTGGTACTTAGTCTAAGCAACTGGTTAGAAATTTAATTCTCTAAAAAAAACCCTCAGTTTTCGGCAATTTTTCCTGGAACGCGACCATCTTCGCTCACCTGCCGTCCTTTCTTACTCGATATTGCGTGTTTTCCAAGTGGATTCGCATTGATGATAGAACGCTCTACTGCTGCATCTCATGTCCGTACAAAATGGTCAGAAGAGGGGTGTCAAAAAGTATCAAACGTATACTTGACCTTGCGTGACTATATTCATTGTTTTAGTTTTTCTCAAAATTGTTAGTGCCGGTGTCTATGTGATGAAGGCAAATTGGAAAGAAATATATTGTCATTTTTGAGGTATACGAAATTCTCTAATAACAAAACATGTCGGATTTTGCTCAGAACTTTGCTTTCGTGTAAGCAAAAAATTGGTGCTTTCATCCAATCCCATCTTTGGTATCTCAAAACAGTAGAAATCTAAAAAAAACTAAAGGGTTCCTAACGAGTAATCAAGCTGTATCTACCAGAATGAGAACGCTGAACTGAATCACTGAATATTCGTTCTTACATACGAAGTGGTAAGAAAGGCTCGCCTCACTATATATATTACATACGTCAAGTCACACGTGTCGTTTGTCAGATCACCATATTCATAAAAGAATTAATTTGAGCGCTTTCATTCACTTCTATCGACCCCTATGATCTTCCATTGCAATGGAATATTTGAGCTTAAGTAATCCACAGAATTAAACCTATGGGTGAGGGTTACACCACGTTGACCAGAATAAATTCATGAGCGTCATAGCTATTCGGAAGGGAAGGTTTGTGGGGCATAATTGCTAAATGGACTCTAACCAAATTCTCATTCGCCCAATGATACGGGCAACGTTGCTTGTTTTCATACGCTCAAGCTCAGATTATCAAGCCTTTCTTTGCTGCTGCGATAGTGATTTGTTCTACACAAGACTTTCTTGACGATTCTTTAACATTCACACTCCGTCCGTTGCTACAGCAATAAATTCTCCTGTCTAGCGTCATTCCAGCTTAATTTTATGCTTTGGTGAAATTGACTTCCTCCATGTGTACAGAATAATAGGATCTATCGCGCTTTCTTTTCGCCTTGCTGGCTTTTGAACATAACGCGCTACATAGCTTCATCTACTCGATTGACTCACAAACGTACATCAAATGATCGATTATTCGTTTTTGTTGTCCACGCAAAGTTGCATCCGGAAATTTTCTTATCTTAAACGCTGACACTACCCTGATGATGATCATCAACACCCCTGTGGACTCTCCTATCATACTCTCTCAGCTTTCCTTTTGTCTGAAATTTCCGTGCGCAATCCATTGTCAAACTGAGACTCGATTGTTTTGTGGGATTTTCTGTTGAAATGAACCCCTTCTTTGTTCATCGCACTTCACTGTTAACTTTTACACTTATTACCTCACTTAGTAACTAAATGACTTCATTCGGACGCAATGGATCTATATGCTCAGCCTATGTATTAGAACGCTTCCTATAGTTCGTTCACCTTGCTTATTGGTTGATCTTAACTAGTATTCATGTGGTAGCATGCCTTTGAGATAGAATCAATGTTTTTTGCATATTATGTACATTTCGTGTTCAACTCTTATGAGCCTCTTCTTTTGGTGGTCTTATTGATCGACAAAACCGCCGTACAATATGAAATGTCAACGCTGACATATTCCTGTACATGACATGAGAAATGTCAGCTCTGAAAGCTGCGCCAAGCCACTTGAAAAGCTAGCTAGTTAGAGATACAGCTATAATCAATGGCCGCGTTACGATGTCGGACGCAAGCTCACCTCTTAAATTCTCTGCGTCAACTAAATGTTTCCCTGAGACATCCGAGTGCTTTTTTTTTATGTTCCAGGGCATCGTTTTTGCTTGACGTGTCTCAATCCAGTACGGCTTTGTCTGATCATTGCCACATCAATTGTTCCAATGTAGCAACATGATACATCACGACTCGCTATGTTATTGTTTTTATCTGCGTGTGTATCTGGTCAGTCTTAAGATGAATTAAGGGGAAATAGCTTCAAGATAAATCATTAGTGAGATTTGCGTCTCAGTTCTTACGCATGATGAAAGTATAGGTAAGAAATCAAGAGCGGGTGTAGCAATACGTGCCTTGTATATTTCTTGCTCAAGTGAACAGTATCATTACTATCACGCTGTTGCATGAGAATCGATCATCGCACTGGTGTTCTTGCATATTAGTAGTAGTATCCCCGGCTGTGTTATCGTACTCTCGTAAGTCCACTGCCGATTACATCCATTCATCATATATATGCAGATAGTTGATCTTATGTTCAATGCATTATAAGGTATTAGCGAATTTTCGCGTATGATTCGATTTATACTCGACGTGAAACCTATTCTGTCGGAGAAGACTGCACTTTTCTGATAACCCGCTGCAAATCGATAGAATTCAGTTTACTTTTCGCTCTAACCAGCTCCCTTTTGTTTTATGAATTGGCAGAGAGATAAGGGCTGTGCTCTACGTTGAAAGATATGAAATGTTACAACATTAATTCAAGCTTTTTGACAGTTGAACCTGCTTGATCGACCGTGACACAAACCAACAATTGTATGACAAGTCCCACTTGAAGCTTGCCTAAATCCGGACGTTTGCACTCTTTCACATCGATAATAGTACATTATAGACGGTGTGAACGCGCAATTACGGACGAAAACAGTGCGAGACAAAACCTTAGAGTCCATTAGTGCAACCTCTTGGATCAATTATTTGTGGTATTGTTGTCGATACTTCTCGCATATGAAATGCTTGAAATGATCAAACTTGAGGCAATACCTGCCGTCAACATCAATGCAATGATGAATAACATGGAAGGTGTAATTGGCGCTCTTGAGTGATTTTCTGCGCTTTCAATATATCTCCGTATGATTTAATACAATCAATGTCTCTACGGATCCTCCAAAGATCCTAAAATTTATCAGTTACTGCTAAGCCTTCATTTTATTGTCCTGTGCCGTCCTGTACTGTATCGATAGACACTATCAATATGACAAATAATTAATAGGGGTTATAAAAAATATACACCAAGATAAATGAAAAATAAAATAAAAATACCACAAGATTGAATAATAAAAAAAATGTACCAAGGATGTGTACTATACGTACGAATATACACATGCCTGGGATCTAACAGGATGATTTCCACGTAATTCTTCTCAATTCAGCTATATCATAGTACGAAGAAACGTACTCACTTGTCTCGAACCATCCGCATTTCTGAATATTTTTCTGTATTTATAGCGAGGAAAACCCAGTCTTGGATGAAAAACCTCTGATCAATGTGCACTATGTAGTAGAGACAACGAAGCATACAATCATGCGTCCCTGATCGGACAGGTCCTACGATTGTGACCAAAATGGTTGCACATTCCACATCTTCTGGTTTGGCGCTTTTCAATTTTCTCAGTAGCTTGTTGTGATGGGATCCGCTTCTTCTTTGGGCGCCCTCTTTTTTTCGAAATAGATGGAGCGTTGCACACACCTCTTGTAAGGACATCTTTTAGCACGAGCGGCAATATTTTATCTTCGGATCTCTCAGAATAGGCGGCTGCAAATGTCGATGATTTCCAGGAGTCGTGAAAATACGTGACCATGTTGGGCAATTTTTCAGAATGCCTCAGTGCTAGTAGTGCATGAACGCAAGGCGAGCCAACATCTTCGAAGTAACCACACGAGCATCGTACAACTTTATCACAGAATTGAACTGCAAACTTCACCGGAATATTCCCCACACCTGAACGGATTGCGACGATGAAGCATGAGGTCGAGCATTCATCAATTTCACCCCACTTCGCAGCGGCCAGTATTTTATCCACCTTGAGCGATGCATATGGAGTTAGTACTCCCCACCCTTTCCCTTTGCTAACGTTTTCAGCCCACTTGCACGCCACGTAACGCTCGATCCCCATTAAGCAGTCGATGACAGGAAGGCTCCGAATTCCCTTGAACACGCTGTTTACCGCTTCCACGTTATTTGATGTCAAAGTGTTGTATCTTGGACATGGTGAGTAAGCTGTTGACCATTTTTCACGGCCAACCTCCTGAAGCCACGCCGACGCACTGCTGTCCAAACTGGCGATATTCGCTACCGCCTTCTCGTACTCCACAGTTGTCCGTGAGCGAGCCAATATCCACGCCAAATTCTTCAACATCTTGGACTTGTATTTCTTGTTAAAATTCTCCATCAAATGCCGAAAGCAAAAAAAGTGTGGGACGTCTGGTGCCGTTGTCTGCATAGCTTTCATAAGTCCCTTGTCCCTATCCGATATCACGAATGCTGGAGTTGGCTGGAGGTGGGAGAGTAGGAACTTCAAAAACCAGGTCCAGTTATCTTCATTCTCCACCGATACGAGCCCGACTCCGATAATTTGAATCTCGTTGTTTGCATTTCGAAAGCACGCTACAAGGAGAATCCCAACGACTGACGTCTTCATAAATATGCCATCCACGGATATCCCACGCTCACTGTATGGCTTATATGCTTGAAGCCCTTCTCGGAAAATGACACTCAACCGCATAAATTCATTATCCACGATATCAAGCTTGGCTTCGTGACCTCGAATCTTCCGTTCAGCCATGTAGGATGGAATGAGGCTGTATTGCTCAATATCACTTCCGAATAACTCGAGCTTCAACCTTTTAAGAGCATGAACACAGTTCATATAGGTGGCAGAAATCCCTTCGTTCTTCAACTTCATTTGGATCATCACGGGTGTCACTTTCCTGCCGGAGGTCATGGCGATGCTCTGACAGCAGGGTTTACAGCAATTTGTTTCGCAGTTGCATATCTACGAGACGCCTTGGACGATTCGGATACTTGACAGGAGTGCAAAGCAAACTTTGTTGGAGGGCTGAATCTTTGCGAAAAGGCAAACTGCACAACGAAGAAAGAGCCTGTTGTGTGCACACTGCTTTGTAACGCCGTTTATCACTTGAAACCACACGAAACGGACGGTTGCACTTTCGATTGAACTCAATTACTGCTTGAATGATATCGCTTTTATTAGCGTAACACCTGTCCTCGAAGAAGCTGCTAGTTTGCTGTTGCTCGTCGTCGCTTTCCATCGCTGGTGTTGAAATGCGCAAAATCACAAATGGTGATGTGTGGCCAGTAAGAGGTAGCGGGGGTAGGACATCAAAGGTCTGCCACGTGGCAGTATTACACAAATTACAGCTCTGAGGATCATAGAGTAAACAGAATGGGATATTGGCCAAATATCGTCTGAACAGCAGAAGACGGAAATGGTACAGTCTTACAGAGTGATAATTCACTCGAAAGACATTTTCGCTGCGTGACTTGATCGAACCATTTAGCATACTGACAGTTAGTTTTGCTACATTCACGACATAGTCGGTCTCCCTGCGTTAACAAAGTATAATGATGATTGCGTCGTAGAAGGTCTGTGTTCTGTGGCAATGGTAATTGCTTGTCAACAATCCTCATGGTGAACAATCCAGTGACCTATGGATACATAAACCGATATGACACCACCGGACCACCGCGAATGCTAAAACTCCCTCATATCGTTATGACGAATTTGTATGAATATCAACGCCAAAAATCCATATTTCTCTATGATCCCAGGCATGTGTATATTCGTACGTATAGTACACATCCTTGGTACATTTTTTTTATTATTCAATCTTGTGGTATTTTTATTTTATTTTTCATTTATCTTGGTGTATATTTTTTATAACCCCTAATTATTAATATATTGATCAATGCTGATGGAAAATCAAACCTAAATTTCAAAATCATTTCCTTATTAGCAAGGTATCAAGGGGTGACGTACTACGCATTTTCTTGTCCTTGTGATTGATAAAAATAAAAAAGTCGGGATATCAATTCTCTATGCATGAAATCACAATTCTGATCCCACAGCATCGTGATACTTGGACTGTCATTTCCTGCAATCATAACATCGAGAGTTGATATCTTCATCGTTTCTGTCTAAGACAGTTCCAGGTAGGTCCTTCAGCAGTAAAGGTGGCTTTAAGTCCTGAGCCGCTCTATATTATGAACATTTCAATTCTTATAGTCTACTTGTCTATAAGCTGCTGCTTCCTGGAGGAGAGATTCAGTATAAGGAACAAAAAGAGTCACAGTCAGAGTCACAACTCCGTCACCTTATATTTCGAACATTGAGTCTTTAGCACTCATGCTGCGTACGTCATTAGCAACGGTACGCCAGCAAAAAAGGTGTTCCAAGAAATTAGTACGATTCCATGTATTGATAAACAAGCGTCTAAATAAACCTCAGCCCAGTCAAAACTTTACTTACTTCACGCTCAAAAAATATATATCTGCTCAAGACCACAATATCGACGAGGTGTTCTTCATACACTGGAAGATCTAATACCAACGACCACGCTAAGATATCTATACCTGGACAATGAGAAATAGTGCGTAGAACCTAGAACTCCTCATCGCTTTGCATCACAATAAATCTAGGCCAAGTATCGAGTAGAATTTTGAAAGATAAAATGCATTGAATGAGATGTAGAAAGTTGCTTTACAGTTTTGTAGTGGTAGGGGTGTAGTAGCGGTCAAAAAGGCATGTTTCCAGGCATGAAGGCATCACATTCTCATGCGGAATGCGTTAATTCTCCCAAACGGGGACGAAATTGTGCACATTGAACGTGATTTCAAAGACTCAGAGAGAAATACAAGAAACACATCACAAGTACATTGTGGATACGTTGTTGAGCCCTATGAGGAAGCATGTACACGCTAGCAATCCACAGCATGTGCTCATAAACGGCATTGCAAATACTATGTTCGAATAAGCGGATTGAGTCATCAAATAATATTATGAAAGTGACCGAGACGAGAATGCAGACATTTGTAGACTTCAGTTATCAAGCTGTTGAAGACAGTGTGCTAAAGGCCATTATCTGAACATCTATCAGTCCAGCAGTATTGGGTACTGAAGGAATTGTATAGAGATGAGAATGGGAAGCAAAAGAAAGGGTTTTGCCCTGCTTACGGATTCTTTCCATCAACGGACACTGGACTGCATACTGCTTTATATTACTTTGTAGCCAATTTACTAATCTGTTTGCCATCAATCACCGCATACGTTCGGTAGATCTGATATAATATTACTGTAAGTGGGAACTTTGACCCGACTGTTCATTCTATTGTGCGCTGGAAAGAACGTTAACCTATTGTGTTTTTCATTGATATGGCGTGCAAATCATCTATCGTTTCTACACACGTTCTATACTTGTACGCTTTAGAACACAACTCGCACTTGCCGCATTTTTTCTAAAGAAGTTTGGAGAAATGTGATGGCGTTATACAGTGATCAGGCTCGGTTCGTTAGCGAAGCGTGTGCAACGCCTTCGTGTAAAAATAGCCGAATAGAAGCAGCTCGACTCTGATGAATTGTACACGGACTTGCGCTATATGAATTGCATACGGTTGATTTCGATAATCCTCTCAAGGCTTGGGATTCCGAGTGAAAGTGTAGTAAGACAAGAATGAGAGGGGTGCGACTATTGCCGCAGATAAAACACCTCTGCTTGGCGAATGTGTATAGAATTATTATGATTGGTCGATAAGGTGTCACTTACATGTTTTGCCTTCTCCACATTATCAAGGATTTAAATCATCCCGGCAAAGATGTTTCTTTCACGAGCTGAAACGGATCTTGATTAAGTATTCAAGTGACTTCTCAATTTTCCGGCTGCTACGCACCTCGCAAACCTGGTACAAAACAACAAACAACAAACAACCACCTCTCAACCAAACCAACGTTTTTGACTACTATTCTCTCCAACAGAATGATTTCTATCGACATTTCGCATCTACCCGTCGTTACGTCGACCGACGAAGTCACAACTCGTGCACCTATTTCAACGGACAATGTTTCTTTGGATGGGCCCAACACCCAATCAGATGTGACCATGACTAATGAGCCAGTCCCTAGTCCGCCTAAGGAGATTCCGTCCAACCCTTTGCACATCGATGACGCTGCGACGTCATCACCTCCTTTATCGGCAAAAAGACCGGTTCACATCGATAACTGACCTACCTTGGCGGATATCTTGAAGGGTCGGGAGGAAATGCGCAAGGATAAAGCGGCCAAAAAAGCAACCTGGAAGGTTGAAATGCCGAAGCCTTTAGCTGCAGATCTACGCGCTGTTTTATAGCTTTTTAAAGCGGGCCGTCCAAGTTGGGAGGTTTTGTCTTCTCGCTTAACTGTAGCAAAACCTTTCGCATTACCGAGTGCCAAATTCTCGGTTGTGTTGGAGACTGGTCAAGCGCTGGTTCTAGCCCCACCAGCGCACATTTTGCAATCCTTTGTTCGAGATCACGGTAATGTGATCGTCGACGAGCTTTTTGAAGCTGGAAAAATTGGCCAATTGGAAAATTACCTGGTGGTAATTTGAGACTACTCGTTACCGAAGAGGAAGACTGCCAGAAATTGGCCCATGATTCTCGGTAACACCTACTCTTTCCGAGAATTTGATATCTCGGTTCACGATTTTTCGTAGATATTTTCCGAATCGGACCGGAAATA
This sequence comes from Albugo candida, assembly GCA_905220665.1. NCBI lineage: Eukaryota > Oomycota > Peronosporomycetes > Albuginales > Albuginaceae > Albugo > Albugo candida. Next base: position 107,193 of record CAJNAR010000183.1, read on the forward strand.
TCCAACTCACACTTGCGTCGGCATTGAGTCCTCTTGGTTGCGACGTTCTGTATGAGAATTTTCGTGAATCAATGGCTTCCAAAAGACTTGCAATGTCGACTTGGAGAGGTTATTTCCGAGGCACCAGCTGTCCTGAGCAGCTTATTGTTGGCGGAAAAGTTTGTGAGAAATATGTATCGAGGGGAGATACTATTTGGCTAGAGGAAAATCTTCTCCACTCCTGGTTGATCGGTTGAGGATGGGTCAGCGCAGTCCGTACTGCTTACTGCTGCCGGTGAAACTACTCAACCGAATCAGCCACCGACAAAAAACTTCGCTTCATCGGCTAAAAGTCAGCCTGTGTAGTCTAAACCAATACCAAAACAAGTTAAAACCAACGTCGACATTCCTGACGTGTCTAAAAAAAAGTCTCAAAAACAAGCTTCCTTATCGTAAAGCTACTTCTGGTCGCAACGTTGCTGATGGAAAGCATCCGAAGTACCAAAATCGGATCTACCTCAGCAAGATATTTCCTCCGTTGCTCCGAATGTCAACGAAGATACAGAAAACATTGCAGAAAAAGCAACGTCAAAGTCTACTGCAGACACGTAGACTCCGGTTCGAACTCGCAACAAGCGTAATCGATCATTTGATCGCTTTCAGAGTTTACTAAGCAACGCCCCTCCCAAATCATTGGAAGTTTTTGCTTCAAGCAATTACTTCAATGTGCTTGGCTCGGTAGACGTGGATTTCGTGAAAATTGACCTAACTACGAAAGATGACTTTGGCAAGAGATACCAGATTGTACCATCGCAGCTTGTCGTTAACAATGATCTGGCTAATTCCATAGAAGCATCTCACTTCATCAAGAAAAACCACACCCCGATCGAAAAAGACGATCGTCCTACTCGTGTGGCAGAAGTAGTGGATTCAAGATGTGAAAACAGCTCAGACTCCTCGTCGACCGGATACTTGTTCAAAGAGGATGTTCATGTTGCGAAATCAAGCAAACATGTTGATCCACATCCAACGGAGACAGTATTTTCCACTTTGCAGTGGATCACCCCAAAGCACTGCATGGAGTGCTAAATCGTTGCATGAGGTCCAATGACCCATGCTTGGAGCAAGTGGTGCCAGTCCACACAGTAAATCGTGTGCTGGCAGCGTCCGAACCGAAATCGGATACCACGTTCAGCAGAAAAAGGTCGAATAAAGTCGGTGGTTTCGTTTAGGTAGTTCAAAAACATATTCTCGCAACGAAAGACAACTGGTGGACTACATCAGTGGAAGTGGAAGAATTGACACGAGCAACATTCTGGCTATCGTTCTTCGAGCTAATGTTGATGTGAGCGGCACGAACCATATTTCATAGCGACCACTGGATCCAGTACGTTACTGGTCAGCCAGTGCTGTGAATTCCAACTGACCACTGTCGTCTGCTTCACACGAATGTGTTGATGCCCATTTTGCGTTCACCGCTGGGAATACTTTGCCTGAGCGGGTGGTTTGACGCACAGTAGGAGAGTCCAATTTTTGATGACTTGGTGCAGTTAAAATCATCGACTCTTCTTTTTACAGACGAAGCTTCCATCCTACAGCTATAGAAGGAAGACGGAGCTCACAAACTCGTCGTTGGACCCCTTTTGGTTCAGTACTAAGGGAATCTCATCGGATTATAATTCTTGAACCAAAAAGATCATTCTTTCCGTCAATACAAACGGAATCAAAAAGAATGGTCACCTTGCCATCCAACATACCTTTTCCAAATACGCACTTTGTTGCTTGCAGGATACACGTTTTCTTGATCGTCAGCACCTGGATAAATTTCGTTTTCACCTGGCATCGACCTTCAACACTAAATCTTTTGTCAGTGATACGAATAGTCTTCACTCTCACCCCTCTCGGGAACGAGTGAACGGTGTAATGACAATTCTCCGAAACGATTTTCCTGGTTTTCGAACTTCGGAAGTAGTACCCAGTCTCACGGTTCATGCTCGTTATCTGGTGGTTCGTTTGGTGGTTCATGAAGCACCAGTATACGTCCACAACGTTTATGCTCCTGTGGATTCAACGGAACGAAAACCTTTTTCGATCAGCTTCAAACTGGATCGTTCGAAGCAAACGCATCACACATCGTTTGTGGAGATCTCAATACAACTCTTTGTCCAAGTTTGGATCGTTCTAGTGGTTCTTCTCGACACCGAGTCGGCTCTCATGTCTGGAATGGATTTCAAACTTGGGTGTTATCGATGCGTGGCGTCAAAAGCATCCGGAGGAATGTGTCTTCATGGGACCTCAGCCAAGACGTAATCGGCTGGATTAGATCCTTTTGTCGGAAAATCTGTTCCGTACAATTTATAACGATTTAAGTTATGCCACTCATCCCCAAACGGGAGACCATTTGGAACATGCACTCACGTTTGCAAATCCGAGCCAACTTCAGGGCCGTGGTTACTGGAAATGTCCTCTCTCGTTATTCGAGTACCCAGTTATCACATAAGCTATCGAAGCGGAAGCAGATCTTATTCTAGCAAATCTTCGTGCTTTATCTTATCCCGGAAAGGATTATGAACGTTGGAAGAAGTATATGAAGCGTTCACTTCAGAAAATGCAAAAGAAGACTCGACGTCAAGAGGAGGATGAGCTCGTTCGAGCTCAATTGGAGTTGGAACATGCTGCATCCCCTTATCGCATGTCGAATCAAGATCAAGAAAATCAGGTGTACAAAGCAGCACTCCATTCTTATCATCAACAAGTGACGAGCTCCTCGAAGTACAATCAAGACTCCGTCTTCGACCACCAGACGAAGACTATGGAGAAATCATCCCGATATTGTTTTTCGCGCCCTCGAATCAACTTATCATCGTGTTCCTTTAGAAGAAGAATCCTTCCGAATGGCAAATTGTCAGCGAATCCAATCGACATCACCCTTCGGTTCACTGATGACTGGGGTGGAATTATGGGTGATAAAACAAGTTCGACTGCAGTCCCTGTTCGTCTTTGTGCTCGAAAACAACAAACGCTGATCGACTCAATAACGAGGGCATTACAGCTCTGATTTGTCGTTCCTTTCTGCTCCGTTAGCCAAATCGGAATTGGATGGCGCTATAAAAATTATGCGCGGATACTCATCACCTGGAATAGTTGGATCACCGGCAGCATTCAACCAACTCGCTCCTAACGTTTTTGGTGATTGTTTGCAAATTGTCTTTAACTATCAACTTGGTCGAGGCTCTTCGCTGCGCTCTCAGCGTAGTTCTGCAATCACGTTGATTTACAAAAAGGATCTCGAGCAGATCCTGGCGGCTATCGTCCAATCGCATTGATATGCGTGGATGTGAAAGTGCTGTCGAAAGTACTTGCCTATCGACTACAGAAAGTACTTCCGAAATTAATACACGAAGATCAAAAAGCATTTCTGAAAGGTAGATCCATCCACCACCACATTCGGTACATGAGTGATCTACAGGATTTGATCACTTATCGTGGTGAAGAAGAATATGCAACCTTTCTCGATTTTGAGAAAGCGTACGATCGAGTGGATTGGGCGTACATGTTTGCAGTGCTTTCGAAAATGAATTGTGGAATTTGGTTATCAAGTGGACAAAGCTTCTTTACACCGACACGAGTGTTTCGCTGTTGTTGAATGGAACGCTTTCACCAAAGATCACTCCTTCTCGCGGAGTCAAACAAGGTGATCCACTCTTCGCATTGCTCTTCATTATGACAATTGAGCCGTTGGTTAATCTATTGCGGAGGAACGATGACCCTGGTATTTGTATCACTTCAATGGATACATCAACCAGTTTAGTCTTTGCGGACGACTCGACTTTGTTATCTTCTTCTCTCGGTGGAGTGGAGGCTCAGCTTGCGATCGTTCAACATTATTGTGATGGCTCAGGAGCAAAGTTGAATCGGTCAAAGTCGACTTTACTTCCGCTTAACCGTCATCAAGTCTGTCCTCCGTTCGCTTTGGGGAAAGTTTTTTCACGGAGCGAGTCAGTCAAGTGCTTAGGAATTCCTTTCAGTCAATCACCAGTGGGTGATTTGATGATTGAATCTCTAGAAAATCGTTTCTATGGTGGTTTTCGTCAGTGGTTTGGTCGCGCAAGAGAGGTGCATGGACGTTTACTGGTGGGCTAGACTAAGGTTTCGTCAAGTTTATGGCATTTCATGACACACTTTCATATCCCGCAGCATTTACTGCGACGTTGGCAATCGATGTTAAATCGATTTGCGTTGAGTCGAAAGTACGAGCGGGATTCAAGACACATGCAACTATTTCGATCGGAACTCTTATATCTTCCTTATTCACATGGTGGTTTGCAGGTTTCGATGATTTAAAATCAATTAAAGAAGCAACGACTCCAATTCCTCCAACAATTTGCGCTCCATTCAAGTACGGCTGTTCCAAGCAACTGGACACTGACTGGAGTAGAGATGGTGAAGACCATCTTACCCAACTTTGGACCGTTCAAGCCGCTTATTATCCTAACGATATCCCCTCGTCGGCATGCTACCATAGTTTGTTGGAATGTAGCGTCATCATGGTGGAAGCAGACGTGCGTTTGGTGGAGTCAAAGTAAATGGGAGCTCTCACCGACGACTTTGTCTTCGCAGAAGCAATCCATAGTTATGTTAAATGCTCCTGTGTGGCTTTATATGGATAATCATCTCCACTTTGAGCAGCGACAACGTTCTACTAGTGCTGTTGCTCATCGTCGATGTATGAGAATGGTCCCCGAACCTGCGCTTACTTCTTGGATGCAGTTCGTTCAAGCGTTTCGTATCCGTTCTCTGCGTGACTTGTTCCGTGGAAGATCAACTTGGTTCGATTCGCCTTCATAGTTTATCTTGTGTTTCAGCACGCACTCAGATGGCACTCCAGAGGAAGTTTCCACGACCAAGCCTTTGCGACGATTGTACGTCGAAGCTACTCAAATTCTTTGTCGATTTCAACCAGAGGGTGTGTTGTGTACTGTGAGTTCACTTTCCGAAGCTCATCCGTTTCATTTTGGCATTCAACTTTCGGATAAGAAAGTTTTCTTTCCTAATATTCCTCGGATCAACTCTTTCGAGTTGTTAGTATAGCAGAACCACCGGATTAGCCACACCCAATGTTGCTGCACTTACCGGAGAGGGACCGGACAGCTGCTTCGACTTGGGTAAAGATTTTCTCAAAGGGTTTTCAACGTCTTAGTGGACGTTTATTACCAATCTACTCGGTCATTAAGCTCCGACTTACGTATTCAATTCTACCAGTGCGATCCCGGTTCTGGTATGTGAAGAAAGCTCATCCGAAAATCGTCTTGTGCACACAGGAGCATTGTGGTGAAGTGGAGAGTTATCAGCATCTGTTTTTCGAATGTAGTAGGACATACACGATTTGGGAAGAGCTATTTCCATCGTGGATAGCTTTCTTTTCAGCTCGACCTAAGTGGTTGCACATTGCGTGTCTACGACTTCCTCTCCTCCGTGAAACGTGGAAGTCATTCAGGGTTTTGTTGGAGGATCTTTAGTTTGCATTGGTTGCCATTGCAATCCACTTCATCTGGACGGATCGCAATTGACGACTATTCGATGAAGCATCTTCAACACCAACAGCACCAGCTATATTGGTGATCTATAGCACATTCAGTGCCCATATTCGGTTTTACCAACGGCAGTGCTATGATCCCGCACAGCTTGACCATCTTCAGACGGTTTTGCTCGGCCTATTGCAATCGGGTTCAGCTAAACGATATTTCTCCAGTAGATCAACTCTTTTCAAGATACGAAGGTGTGAGAGCTTATAAGTCCGGTCTGAGTGGTCTAGTCTACTCACCGGTCCTTCCTTGCGCCAAGTTTACTTTTGTGTGACTTTGCAAGCCACATCTGCATGTATTTCATGTTACTTATTAGAGTCTAGGCATTTAGAGAAGTCATTTCTTGTCGAATTGTAGTAATATAGACAACTTCAACTGAGCTCAACAGATATAAATACGTCCTCTTCATCTAACTCTGCTATGTAGATTATTTTTGGTCATTTTTTACGTGATAGCCACTGTTCCCGGATGTCCCGAGTGCAAAGCGCTCGTCAGCATTCCTGTGGAGGCCACCGCATCTAATGCATAATGGGAATGAAACCATCTGGAGTTCACACAGAAAACGCTCATCCTTTCCACTCTATCTGCGAAAGAGATATATTATAGACTGAGTAAGTTTTCAGTCTATGCTTTCTAATCACTTTCGCCTCTTCGTCATAGCTAATTGGATTTCTCGACATGGACCGTTTGTAGTCCACAATTGAATTAAGCTCCTCGATTCGCACAGCTGGTAGCGATTCAAGTAAGTCCCATTCTCAAGTATCATCATACAAACTGCCCGAAATCGCGCAAACTCGATGTCACTCAATTTCGAAAATTGACTTGTATCTCCAACTAGCGACGCCATTAAATTGATTCCATTGAGCGCGGTGGTATCATAGTGCTTGGAGCCCAGCGGCTACGCGTCTTATGCGTATCGTGAGCGTCCTAATGGCATCTTGCCAATCCCTTTAAAAAGAAGGAGAGATTAGTTCGAAGATGTTGGAAGTAGCGACACATCTTTTGCTCTACCTCAAACTAGACTCGTGGCTAGTAACATACCTCTATCATAGTGGAAACCTTCAGATAAAATATCGATCAACGACATACCAGCGCACATGCATCACAAACAAGTATACTGCTTCTGAAGTAGTCAATCTGCACATGTGATAAGAGTCTAGATAAAGTGATGAGACATATCGTAGATTTTATGCTCATCATTGAACTATTGGTTACTATCCAGACGAAGGATGCCTACTGAACATAAATAAAAGCAGCTCAAAACAAACTTCATTGTCGTTGAGCACTAACGACGCGTTCAAATCGTATAAGATGAAGTTGTCCTTACTATCCTGTGAATTTATTTGTAGATGCTCTATCCTTTTGTATCTCTAAAATCTGGGCATGAAGATCTTCTTGAGAAGTGAGGGCGTCAGCTAGATCACAACAATACTGTTGAGGTAAAGCCGTTCAATTCGTAATCAGGTTATACACTGGAGCAAACTTTTATTGGTATCTATTGAGGTCAAGTGGAAGTATTCAGATTCTCATTTCCGGGCGCTGGCTATCGTCCATGATTTTTCATTTGGTGAAAGTTGGCACCTTTCGCTTCGAACTGGCAATATTACCACGTACGTAGAGAAGAAGTTAGCATTTCCTCTAAAGCACAAGCGTATTTCAACAGTGATACACTTTATTCATCGTAATGAACAATGATCTTTGTTGCCAGACACAAGTGTAGCGGCCTCTGTGTAAAAATGACACCTCTTTTGAGAATGAGCGCCACGATAGATTCCTACACGAGTTTACTCTAGCCACCTTTACTTTGCGTCTATTCTGCGTGATCCCTGCGACAGGCATTGACATAAGCTGCAAAATTACAGGGTGCTTGATAAGCCTGGACTGGAGCCGATGGTCATAGGTGGATCGTTTGATGTATTGAAAGCTACATCAATCGGCAGATATTTCAGGCATGTTGATCTCTTCAAGCTACCATGTTCAGACTCGCCATCGTATTTTCCCAGAAAGCGCCTCTACGATCATTTCTCCCAACTTCATAGATTCATTTCCAAGCTATATGACCAGATGCGTAGCTGCTCCCGAAATAGAGGGCGCCTGAATATGGTATTCCTGATCTAAATAAGATGCAGAAAATGAGAAGCTCGATGTTGATTGTGCTCAACTTTGCCTCGTGTCTGCTTAACGTGATTTGGATCGTAGTGAGCTTTTGGAAGTTAATCGATTGGTGAGACACCGCTATCGAAAATACTTCGAGACAATTTGCTGGGAGTATGAGCTTACCTTTGACGTACTCTGAGTGGAGATAGTTCTGGAATAGGTCAAATAGTCCCCGCTGAACACGAGAGCATTCGAATTGTGCTCTAAGCCTCCCTGAACGTAGCACGAGTGGATTATAATGAGCATCTCCGAGTAGACAATTTCATCGTTCGCGTTAAGTAGCATCCCGAACCCAGTTTTGCTGTCTTGGACTTCGATTTCTTGGTTCTTTCGAATTCTAACTCTGCCTTCGTACTGCTGAGAGGTTTACTGGCATCATGTACCTTTACTTGTTCCCCTTATTGTTGCTGATTTTGCTGAGACACTGCGAAACCAGGTAGCGCAAAACCATTCCGGTCAAGTCCGAACCACACCGTCTGTTCATGGGATAGTTTAGTGAATATTGGTAAAATTACAGCAAAGATGCTTTCAATTTAACTTTTAGTGGTGGGTATGTTTATTTTCGAATTGAAATCATCTTCATTCACTTGGTCCTGATGAAATGATTAAATTTTCTTTTTCGTGTTTATCTGTCCGTAACTATTTTAACTGTTTATTTAAAGGGTGAATCCTCAATTTTATTGTTTTTTTGGCAGATGTAAATTGGTGAATTGTTTACATCCCATTCATCTCTTCTTTCAATTCGGTATCATCATAAGCAGCGAGAATGCAACTAGTATCTAATGAGTAGTTCAGCTATGTGTGGATCCAGCAAATGTAGTTCGTTTTCTCCAATTGCATTGCTTCGGTCATCTCACCTCTGCGACATGTTTTGTGTGTATTGATGCTCTCCTCAAAGTTACGATTGTATGTAGGCGACTATGTTTATCCTCAGGTACTGTTGCTGCTAATCAGAATGTACATTTCAACTTCAGATACTTCCTGCTCATCTTTTGCACGATTTGAAGTTTACGGTAGTGACAAAAGTGTGGAAGGTGCCTGTGACTGAGCTATTTTTGCTTGATTCGACGTGATCATGTAAAGCGTATTGCCGAGATTCTATGTATCTAGTACACACGCTCTGTGTCAGCCTTTGCCGCTCTTTATTGGGCTGTTGCCGTCCAATCTTATTTTCACCACTGCGTAAGACGAAGGTATATGGCACCATAAGTTAGATGATGTGGCGATCGGTAGGTATAGGAAGTGGCACTGTACGTTGCCCTTGCTAAGTGCTGCATATAAGGCACCACACTATGTATAGCATAAATCTTGTGATTTGAAATCAGAATAAATAGACTTTATATTATCAGCATTACACCTCAACAGCCGAGTTGCTACATTTTATCCAAAATGTAATATAGAAAGCTTCTCCAGTAGGGCCTCTTCTAAAAATCAATCTAAACTCTGCACAGGAAGTTGGGAGGCCACTAAATACGACAGCATCCTCCCCAACAGCTTGAATGAAAGACAAAAGATAATCGCCTTTGACGTTCGAGAGAAGCTTCCTTTGGTTCTGCACTAATGCGGTGTTGCTACCTTCCAACAACAATAACACCGTACAGCGCACTCGTCTTACAATAAATCACTACTAAATCTCAGCGATCAAACGTACTTATAAAGCGATTTTAATAATGTCGACCACGCTAGCTCGATCACACCATATAAATGGACAAACATTTCCCTCAATAAAGCGCGGTTTACTGTTTTTGAACTGTATACAAGGCTCGCAAAATGGATGCATCCGATGCTGAAACAACTTATAAGCGCATAATACACGCTCAGTCTTACAGTCATGCTATAGAATCACAAAGTTGTCTGCATGAAACGATAGAACAATTTTTGCCTACGCCAGGTCCTTATCAACAGGAAAGACCAAGGTCTACATCGAGGACCTGTGAGATCTCCAAGGCGAAGCGTCATAGGAGCATCAGTCGTGAGACGAAAGCGATCGATCGCACCACCAGGACTACATTTTCGCTAAATTTTAGTAGTTCGTCTGAGTTCCTGAAAGGGACGACGATACAGAGCATATAAGATGAAATAAAGGGGTGAGGATGCCTTTGAAGTAAGTCATATGTCTATTAAATATCAATCCTAAGTAAAGAGGTATGTCTGTTTACTGAACCAAGAAATATATGAAGCGGTATAAAGCAGTAGTACGTACGGGTTATGAGGTACTCGCAATCTTTATTCCAGCAATTAATGTCTGGTGGTGATCACAGGTAGATCACCCACTAGATCGAAAGACATGATTGGCTGAAAGTTTTGATCAGAACCAAAGCTGGACCTAAGTTAAAAATGATAAATATAGAAGCGGTTTGGTGTAGATGAGCGAAATTCTACCAAAACGTTTCATTGGATAAAAGACTGTTGATATACTCATTCCATATTCTCGTTGTTTAAGGTTTCAGAGGCTTCAAAATCGGATATTTGCCCAATAACAACGTTGCATTGCGATAAACACCTTTCACGAAGTCTTATGCGCTTATTCGCGGTGATGGCTCAGACTTTTGAAAACATTTTTGATGCAAGAATCTGATATCACAACTTGATGATCAAGAAATTATTGCAATAATCTACTTGCGATCGACCGTGCGCATGTGAAAACGTACTTAAACATGCCCTAGTTATATTCACATTTTTTAATTAATGGAACTTTCGATATCGAACGTCAAACGCAGGATGCGACTAGGTCTAAATTTGGTCGAAAACATTGCGCACTGGTCATTCGCATATTCACCGTCTAGTGCACAGATGCTTCGAGCACTAGCCATACTACTCAGCCTTGTTTGCTTGAACGCCCAACCTCTAGAAGATGCTGGCGAAATCTCCATCCCTCCTGACGTCAGTAGTCGACAAACTCTGCTAGAAGAATTCGTGACTGAATATAAGGATTGTTTTGAGGAAAGGGACAAGGGCCGGTGCAAGAATGCCCTACGTATTATCACGAATGGGGTCAAAGGAGCGATAGAACAGCTTCGAACATTTATACCTGCTCGTCAACGTATGCCCCACAGCCCAGCATCGGAGCATCAAAACAGCGAATTACAATCGGAAATATGTGAGTATGCTGAAGGAACTTTTTCTGGGGGGCCGATAAAAGAGCTCTGTGTAAAAACTTTTGAGGCTTTCCGTACCACACTGGAAAATATTGCGGAGCATGTACGGACTTTGCCCGTCGTGCAAGACAACCCTGAAGCTGTGAAAGCTTTTTTAATTGGACAATCCATGCACTTACTGGCCAAATGCTCTATGGACGAACGTCCCCGCTCTCTATGTGTCCAAACTTTCCTCGTTGTCGCCACTTTGTACCTTGGAAAACTCACAGTGGACGAAATGATGCACTTGTGGGAAATATGGAAAATTTGGCACTCGAATCATGCATTACCAATTATACCAGATGACGCTAATACTGTCTAAACAGCAGGACGTTCAGACTCCACTGAGCATACAATCAGAGCCTAGAAAGCATACTTCAGATGGATTTAGTCAATCAACATAACCTGCAAGACGAAATATTGTTTTTTTGCGGTAAGTTCCCGTTTATTGCCCTTCGTTCTCTATTTCTTTAACCATGCCGAACGAGTCTTCGTAGTCGCTGCTAGAGCATCAGTATTTTGACATGATGTTGCCTAAATAAACTATTTTGAATATCGCATTCGCATACCGTCCTTTATTTGAAAGACCACGGTTGATAGGTAAATACGTACTGGTGACAGCAAATTACCACATTTTGACTAGCACTCGGTTAGTTCCTGTACGCACTCATAGCCAGCCATGTAAAGGCATTCTTGTTCTCATTTGAGAGCTTGGAAGCATCATCGCTTGATCGCTTGATAGCTTTTGTGTCTCTTATAACATTCTTCCTTCAGAAAGAGTCCTTTATCGCAAGTACAGTCAAAAAGACCACGTGTGGTATTGTATGGGATACCAGAAGACAAAGGAGCAATCAACAGTTTATCCAGATGGAAACAAACAAGGTCTGAGAGTATTGAATAAGAAGTGGTGTCATTTCTACGGCCTGTCAGGAGCAAGAACGCATCGCTGAGAATTTCAACTGGGATGACCGCGTGTGTTTTTTTATTGCCGCGAGTATTGATCTGGATTCCTCACCTTCTGCTCGAAAAGCAACCCTCTTCACAATAAATCATCAGCACCCAATCACACCTAAGCAATGCCGCAATAAATATTCTACTATGTATCCTGAGTATGGACATCCGTCGTGTTCGGTCAACGGCGAAATAAGAAAAGCATATTTATGCAACATATTGGTATATCAAAGTGGAGACTGTTAGCAGGTAGGCACTCCGCACTCGAGAGATGATTCGATTTGTTGGTTTACTTTCGTAAAGACTCCTCCTCTCGCTATCCCTGCTTCTACTATTTCTCCTATACCTATACCCAGTGTAAAAGATGCCCGAGCTCAGCGACTCGCTTGGAGAGTAGCGATCGGCGCTAATCGCTACATCACGTAGGACTTTCGGGACGCCAAAAGGGCGGCACAAAGCGATGGACTTCCAACAAAGACAGGGCCAATGAATACCAACAATCAGATTAGAAACTACGGTGATTTATTTACTTTGGGCACAATTCAATTTACACGACAACATCCCGCAGTTGAAATCACCATGCTTTACGCATCCACTAATCGTTATGGGTCAACTGTACAGGTCACGATAAGCCTAAATTATTGTGAGAGAAGAGGATCTTGAACTGAAATAGGTCTCTTGGCTGGTGGACTGGTAAAATGGAAAAGCAAGTTCGTGTATCACCGTCGTCGTAGACTGATTCCTGCAAAAATAAATGAAAAGAATTCTACAAAACATTCTTCAAAGTGTTCAATTGACTGGCCGACTTTGTTTCCACTTCGGTTTTAATGCTACCTTCAGGCCGAACTCATCACATATTTTGTGCTCCAGTCGTAGGGTATATATACACACAACGAAGACCACTCCAATTGTAGCGCCCGGATAGATTCGGAGCTATGCGCCCTAAACTAAATCCAAACTTCATCAAAAGACTAATCTTCCAAAGTTTCTGTTCAGCTTGCTATGTCTGTAGTGATGTTATGCAATGATTTAACGGCTTCGGCTCACATTCTACCTCATTAGACTCGGTAGAAAAAAGAGTGCTTCAATTCTTCATGACCCGAGCGTATGCAAGCGCTGCCATTCTCCTGCGAGATAAGAATCACCGAGACTAACAGCAATCTTGAACATAAACAAAGTACGTGCAACATCCTCCGTGTGCATATCAATATACTAATTTACAGGTCACGAGTATATACGATCTTTCCAATGTGATTTATAGATTGGTAGTGCCCATGGTAGCATGAGATCTTGATAACGTGTTGATGATGCTTTATATCTAATATTGCAATTTGGCATCGTGCATTGTACATTCACTTCATGTTATCATGTGTGTGTACCAACGTGTGTGCTACTACACTCGAACTACGACAGCCCCGTTATCAAATGGTGAAGGATCAGAATAGGTAGAACGCGTTCTTTCCGCTACACAAGATACAGCTTACTTGACACTAGAAAATGCTGCTAGCTTTACATTATGGAAGCTACATCGGGTACTTTCTAAAAGCTTCAGGTTTTGGCGCAATGGCATTCCTTCTGACAGCCATGGAGTGTTCTTTTATTGCATTTAGATGATGATGCACCAATTTGTTTCGTAATACGAAAGTGGAATGAACAAAGTGCATGATTTCCTTGACATGTACACACGACGCATCAATCACAAGAGCAGCAACACTCTTCCGATGAAATACACCGGAGTCTACGATGCCTCTAACCATGGGTACTGCCGTTTGTTTTCCCAGAGTGTGCATCCTTTTTTGTGTCTGCGGCTACGTTAGATAACGTGATAGCTATGATTGACAGCTTTCTGGCTAGTGCCTGATTAGTCATGACTTTGCAACATTGCGGTTGTAGCAAAGAAAAAAAGCAAGTTTATTGTTGGCAGTCGTCCTCCATCTGAATTGGAATAAGAAACTTGCTGCTTTCCTACCGCTAGTTGCTACGTTAAAAGTCATTGAAAAGACAAAGTTTCCTGAATGGATTATATTTCATAACGACCAAAATCCGACCAATGTAACTGATGCATCTATCTTGACATTCATATTCCAGCCGCTGAGAATGGCGCTGACTGACTTCTTCAATGGCGTAATCGTGCAATTTAGTATGGTTGTAAAAACCTTGGATCTAAGTTGCCGCACACTGAAGACATACGTTTTCCCTCCGACTTGTGACTCCGAATTTATCATCTGGCATGTGTACTAGGAAGCTGTCATGTGATCAAGAAGTGAGAGAAAGAAGTGACAAGTGGCAGCCTTTATGTTCGAAAATGTTTATGATATTCTGCACGTATCATAGTGAGAAAGAAATGCAGGTCCGCTAGGCTGAGGGTTTTAAAAATTGCACCATCGCTCATGCATTATGTCGGTAGTGGATGTACCAAGAACTCCATCACACTTCTTACGTGGCTTCTCCCTATCAATTGACGTATAACCCAAGATAATGTCAGCTTCGTAATATACTTTAATAACCACAAAGTTTTGCTCTTAAGAAGAGATTTATTGGATGCATCAAGAAGTCACCGTTTTCCCGCCTTAATTGACGAGCAGGCATTCAAATGCTTTGTCTACTGATAGCTCAAAAGCGGCTGAGCTTCACCACACATACCATCGCGTAGATAGATGAAACAATTAGTCTTATAGTGTAAGTAGAAACTCCGACGGGGATCTATTACGTATATATTACACGTTTTACTTTCTACCATGGCGTCGAAAACATTAGAGTGAAAGGAGAATCATATATGTGTATGTCCGGCTCTGCTCGCTTCTATCTTTCGCCAAAAGCATCTTTTCGAGTGAATTAGACTCTATAGCTAGAATATAATCAAACAGTTGTAGAAAAAGAATTTGGTTGATGCCGATGTTCAGAATGGACATAGGTGTGCTCTATCTGTGTCCTTCTACCAGACGTTTCCATACATTTCATTAATTCGTTGCATCGAGTTCATCTAATCGCTTGTGTGCGGTACAAATAACGAGCATAGACGCAAGGCACTACGTGCATGGACAAGAGATAGCTCTCTGTCTTTTGATACGTATCTATCTCCAGTCAGAGCGCATAAACCTGTCTGAACAAACACATTCGACGATAACAAGCAAAGGGCGAATGGAACTGGCAGTTTTTTATCACACTTTATTCAATCGACAAAAAAGTCTCTCTCAGGATATGCGGATCAATTAGGAATCGCTATAAGCTCCGTGGAAGGTCAAAGCAGGATAGCGACGTGGTTGGAGAGTACAATTATGTGCGCAATGAATTCGCTACATAGTCTAAATGAGCATGTCGATAGCCTCAGCGATTTGATTACATCGAACGCAACAAGTGTGAGCCCAGCATTATGTGACTCCAAAGATGGGTTGATTGTCGGCAAAGTATCGCTTACAAGCTTGTTTGGCACTTTTCTTCGGAGCTATAGCCTTCAAGTAAATCGAGATTCTTTGATGGGTTGACTCGCTCTATGGCGTTGTGTCATCGTATATTGAAAGTGACCAGAAGGAAAACACAAAGCCCCAACAACGAAATGAGCATTGTCGTAGCTTAGGGGGATGATCAAGGATGTATGAAAGTCATTTCACATCGTACACAGTTGCTGGTCTTTTGCCTCTCAACAGATAGGAGGTGAGGATGTGGTTGATGCATACTCCAAATATGTTGAGTCTGGTGAATATCCGAAAGCCTTAGATAATTTGAATCGCTATCATGACCCGATCTTCAAACATCAGGTCATGGAAACACCAACTAAGATTTCCTGCAGCAAGACTCCATCAAACTCTGACGGAATGTAGTATGCATCATTGAATGCCGCTGCTTTAAAGGTTGCAATGCACTGTTAGGAGAATGCTTATGAAGCTCTGCAAGAGTCCATCAAACTTGCAGAGAAACACGGAGACCATCTCTGTGCTGCGTTGGCACTATTCTGGTTATTCAACATTCAGGAAAAGGCGGCAAAAAATTTCGAAAGCACAATGTCTATCCTCCAAACATGGAGCACACAGGCCGTTTCGACAAAGCCTCGAGCAGTAAAGATAATGGTGACGTTAGCGGAATTGGAAGCTTTGCTTTGTGCATGTGGAAAGCTCAAGTTGGAGGATGATGTTATCCAGGAATGTATAAGATTACTTCTAATGTTACAAAATCCAACAACATATCCACTCAAAGTATGACTCGATTTTGGTGGCGCGCTACGATTTCTCATGGAAATGTCTGACACGAGTTGTGCATTAGGCGACGCTAAATCAAGAAACACCCGTCAGCTAAACCGAATGCGTAATGAAACATTTGATAAAAATATTCGAAACATGCATCAGCTGACAACCAATTGGGTTCTGGCTTGGCTTGGCTAACCTCTAGCAAAGCTACTTTGGAAGTTCTTTCGCAGTTGACAGGTAGAGCATTCGTGAATATTTCAGTGTTCTTACGCATGTTTGTAAACCAGTATATAGCTACGATATTCAGTCAGATATATGCAAAGTGCTACTCCGACACTGTAACCATTGCCGATCTTGCAGACATTGTAGCAGAAGTAGCCATGTACCAAATCATTGACGAGCTAATCACGAGCAGAATTTGCGTCTACGAGAAATCGATACGTTATGATCGAACAAGCGCATCCATATCCAGGGTGTGTGAATCAGCGAGCTTTCCAATGTTACACATTGAATGTTCTTCAAGGGGGTTTTGAATCGACAAGATTATATCCGAGCACGCGTGCATAGTGATGCGCTTATATCTCTTTGACCAATTCGATACGATCTCTCTGCGCCTATAACTGCTCGAATGAATATAGTAAGCTGGCAAAGATCACAAAGGCTTTTCGAGGCGGCATTGAGATCGCTCGCATTATTGGAAACGATATGTCGAAGACAATCCTGGACGTACCTTGTTTGTGACCTAGCGATTTAGAAATATGAAGTGAAGTTTGAAGCTAATTCGCGACAAAGTCTCTCAAGAATGGAAGACTTGATTGCATGCGTGACGATATGCGAGGACCAAGAAATTTCACTATTAATAGTGAGAGCAAAGTTATTACTTGCAAAAATGTACGCGATTATGGGAAGATAGAACCTCACTGACTCAATACTGATGGAAAATATATTTGTTCTCCTGGAGAACGGAAGCTTGCAGCTTCAAGGCCACTATCTATTCATGCTCTGCAAGTCTAAATTCACCAAACTTCAGACATGGGTACAAGATCTTCACTCTCCGAAACAAAAGTGTGATATTTGAACGGACCTGCTCAAGCGCTTGATCATGCTTCTGCAAAGGTTGTCCTCATACAAGAGGTGCATTCATTGAAAGAAATGTATTACTTAAGAGCGTTATCCTACCGTCACATTGAACGATGCGAAAAGGACCCGTTGATTATTTGTGGGGAGCATGATAATGGAACGAAAGATATAGCGCCAGTAAAATTCTTCGAGCTGCAGGGCCAATAGAGCATCGGACCAACCCGCCGTATTAGCGGTGATTATTGTATGGCAAACCGGAATCTATCTTGCAATCGGTGGAAAAGAGAGCCAACGAAATGACTTGTATCGACTACTTAAGCTAATTAATGAATTGGAAATGCGATTGGTCACTCTAGCGTCCCGTCCCATCGAAAATATCTACATAGAGCTTCAGAGCAGCGGATCAAGCGATCATGTCGTGGTCAGAATACAAAGAATGGGCGGATATGCAAGAATACAGAATACTGAGTTGATTTGATGCATCAGAGCAGTATCTTTTATCGCCTATGCGCCACTATCCGTTCGCGGACTTGGCAACAGCGATCGCGATCTGCATTGGCTACGTGACTTTTTTTATCATCGGAACGGTAATGCGGTATCTGATCTAGTGATGAAGATTGAATATCAAGGTATCACTGTTTTGTCATTACCAGATAATCATGAAAGCTGCATTTCCCGAAGTCAAACTGAATCCTATCCGATTCTTGTACAATCCGATCCAAGTTGTATTATGCTCTTATGTGTGCGTTGGAGCTGGTATCCAGGCCTACAGACATGTAATTCTTACTATGACGGGATTGGAATGATATACGAGCTTGGAATGCGTATATGTAGGGATACCGCTCGATGCCTTGCAATGCGTACAATCACAGAAAGCCGGTCATGGGGAACGTCTTGTACATGTTTTTTTTGTATCCGGCCGTCTATTTTGAAGCTGGTGACTTCAAGTGATCCACTTCTTTCGTTAAACGCAATGCTTTGATTATGGCACGTCTGCAAGAAAATCAGTCTACATCGCTCACTTCTCAAGGAAGTCGACATGATCGAAGCTCGTAAATTAATTTGTTGCGATTCTGAGATTTCATAAGCGGTCAGCAAGTATGGCGAGAAGTCTTATCAAAGTCGATAATGAGGGATTCCGACGTGAAGTCGATCGATCATCAAAGGAGCATTATTACTATCGCCAAAGAAGTTGAGCGAAGCTGTCTGATCGATCGTATCTTTCAACACTGAACCCAATCGATTCGCCAGTCAGGATTTTGAAGTTGGCGGTCCATCTTTTGTTTCACACCGTGGCGAAGAAAGCATTGAGCTCACTCGGTCTCCTGACGACGAGCACGCACACTCATTTAGAGTTTCATCACAAAGTGCTAAGCGCGTCATTGTTTTTGTAAATGCAAACGTTACAACATGTGAATGCGTAGCTCCATCTTTAGTCGCATCAGTTTCCTCATTCGTCAGAGAAATATGATCGAAACAGTCGCAAATGAACGCGATTTAAAGTCAATGCGACGTTCATTGCGAGTTTTCTCACTCTGCGTGAAGCGTATGAACGTTTGTACACTAAAAGAAACGACGATTTGGACCGCGTAGTAATATATCGACATACAAAAACGTAGGAAGTGCATCAGTGCTTTCAAGAGGGTACAGCGATCAAGAAGGAAAATTTGGTATCCTTGTCGTGTGTTTGGAGTAAGAGCGTTTCCGGAGCTTTATCATTACCAAAGCATTTGTTCTCAATCAAGTGAGCAGCGAAATGGGATCGAGTTGTGTCCGTTTTTTTTTCTCACAGTTCATTCCATAAAGTGCTCGAAAGACAAAAAGTACGATTAAATTTTGCAGATTATCACACCCTCTCCGTCAAATGTGCATCTTTTAATTCACTTCGAAAATGCCAATGACTGCAGTCGAACATTGGAGCGTTGGTGCATTTCTAGCCTCGAAGTCAATAAATTTCAACAGTATCATTTTATACAGTATTTGAATACCTCTGTCAGCCTCGATCACTAAGCATTTATACATGCCATGTGGGAGGTTACTCAAGATGTATGGAGAAGGGTACGCGCTAAAATATGTAGGTAGCTTTTTGTGGCTGGTTTCATAAGAAAACGTGCTGCTTTTGACGAGCGTTACTGGATGATGAGATGCATAGTAGAAGATTGTAGAGAAAGAATAGCTGTTGTGAAGTATTAGGATGATCACACGAAGAGGTTTTCTACGGCAAGAATTGCGCCTTACACGACAATGGCACATACAAGCTGTAATATATTAGGTGCCACAGGTAATAGGAACGCACAGGTGTAGGACCGAATATACCCGTTGCGTGATTGTTGTGCTAAAATGAAGCACCAGATCTTCGATCGACATCCCTACTCCCTCAACTACCCTTTTTGGCTTAACGGATTGGATAAAGACACGCTGGGATCGTGGTATTTCCTCAGCGGGAAGCCTCCTAAAGTCAACTCGTCAAATGCCACAAATAACTCATTTGCAATACCATTTGTCGAAACGTTATTATGTATCGAAGGATACTAGCATATATATTCCCGCACACCATATTAATTCCATCTGGCATCTATATAAGGGCAAGTGCTAACAGAAAATATGATGAATGTGTGGTTGGCAGGGCTTACATCCAAAAGTAAGTAATGTCACCACGTTACATAAATCATTTATTAGGATGAAAGCCACACTCCTCCTCGTCATACTCGTAGCCTTATGGCATTCTGGGCACTGCGCTAAGCATTTGGAGTCGCTTTATATTACCGTGAATGAACCGTACTATCGCCGATGTCAAGAGTGTTTGTTAGACGCAGGCGCGATTCACGTCAAAGAGGCAGAGGTGACTTCAACAATCGATACAAATTTTCCAGATACTGGGTCATTGGTCTGTCACATTATTTTCAAGCCAATTCGGCAAATTGCTATGGTCAGGAACTGTGTCTCACACTGGCAGTCGAAGATTTCGAACGTGAAATCACCAATGAAGATATTGGCGGGACGCACTCAACTCCCGCTGCTACCTCTTATCCACATAAGAAGTTGAAGAGTGATCAACAACATCACTTTTTCCTTGCCGGTAACCCCGCTGAAGGAAGTAGCGAAGTATTTAATTCCTTGTGCATTCTTACAGTAAACCTGAAATTTACGTAATGCCGTTTATATGCGAGATATGTATGTATGTGAGCCAGGTAGCTTGGAGAAATACACTCTACACCATTATTCATCAAATAATCCCTATTCTCTATATGTGATAAAAACTTCAAATGCCAAAATATACATGAAAAATGCCATGCCACGACAGTCTGCACATATTCATTCATTTTACCTGATGACATATCAACTCGTTCAAGGATGAGATGACGTCAAAAGCGTATCGTTCTGTCAAAGCGCCACAGATTCATCACACCATAAACACCCTTTAATTGGTGAAAAGAGTCCATATATCGACCAAACGATGTTACCCATTTTGGCTCCGTATCTGAAGCTCTTTCTCTACAATCGCATTGCTATGCAATAGTCGCGTTGGCTAAACCTAATTCTAAATTAGAGAATTGCTGGAAATGCCTGATCCAAGAGTCTCGAGGAGTACTTATGGTAGACAATACCAACTGGAACGAACAAGGCACCCTCATGTTGAACTTCTACTTGTTCGTGAACAGATATACCACATTTAAGAGCTCCTTGAATTCCTGTGGTAAAATTTACAGCAGCGAGCGTTGCCGGGAAGAGAGGGAATGTATAAAATATCTAAGTCCTCCTCAAAATATGATTAACTGGATGGAAAGCGTAGAGTTTGCACATCACACTAAAGACAAGTCAGATCATGATCTTGGCTGCTTCTTGGTACATTTCGGTTGCAATTTCCCGTGCGCTACTTATTTCGAAGGATCAGAAATTGAACAACTTTTGTCATTTCACTTTCTGGTCTCTCTAAATGCAAATCAAAAAGGTCTCGAAAGTTTGAAGTGCGCAATCAAGGCATTCTATTGTTTCGATTTCGATCTTTTGCCCGACACTATCTGCGACTACGAATTCGGCAAAATTCAGGGCGTCAGTTCGAGGCGCGTTCCAAGCCCAATTATATCATTTTCAATCGCGGGTGTAATAGTTGTCGATTGAACTGCAAAAAAAGAACGAGACGCAACAAGTGCAGGGGCATTCCAGAAGTGTTTCCCCTGTCTTGCGCGCAAGTACAATTTTGTGCTCGTGTCTTTGAAAAAAAATATTTGTGGTTGGCGCTTTCACGTCACTCTCGGAATATTGGCGCTTCCACGAATTTCCCAGAATGTCACAGCTGTAATGAAAAGTGACATTTGGACCGCATTTCCGATATGACCAGTTTCTTCGGCAGATACCGGTAGCAGGTATCTATGATTTGGGCACTAATGAGCATATCGAATGAAATTAGGTTTTGGTAAAGCACACGGCACCTAATAAATGCATATTCTCTATAGTTATACGTTTTGGTGCCGTCGGTGCACGCAACACGATTTCTCGATAGCTTAATACTAATGAAAAGACAGAAAAACAATCTAGCGTGATACGTTCCTTACTTTAACAAGTGGGTGCTTGTCTTGTACGTTAAGATAAGTGTTGAGATGCGGCGGAGTGATGGTCTGCTTCACAGTGTGTTTCTTGCGACTTTTTGCTTGAGTGTGCTAATGTTTGGCAGTTTAGTGTACTCTTATGATGATTGAGCACGAAGTTGCCATCGAATCGTGCTCTTGTGGTAAATGCATCGAAGCAAACATCCCTGAATGAACAATAATTGATTCAAGCTTATACTATTTGGCCTGACCTACTGACAGCATTTCAGGGCAGAAAGGCTTCAAGAAACTTATTCCAACATATACTCCAACTTGATGAGACATCCATAAGGATCTAGTGAGATTAGCAATTATTCTTTCGAAGAAACTTATTATTTGCTGTCAAGTGATTCAGCCGACATTTCAACTCATCCGAATAGTACAAGCGAAGACCTCTTATTCTCTACTGCTGCTTCTCAGTTTGATTGCGATATGTTATTGTGGTGCACTACCACTACCACTAAATTTTTCTTGTGTAATAGTCATAACGAGCATCATTTAGCGGATTGCAAGGATGTATAACTTCTGATTCAATACGCAATTCTACACACATCGAGTGGACTCTTCTGTAGTACCCCTCCCGTCTATTCGTGTAGTGCGGAAGGTTTTATAAGCATTGATGATTTACCACAACAGTTTATCATACCTTCTCGGTCTCATGGCTAAGATCAAGTGTAATATCTTTTTTAATCAGTGTGAAAACTGATTATTGACTATTAAGTCAGTCTTTATTTCACATTTCTTTTTTAATATGATTAAAATCATTGCGTAGCTTGCTGTGTCATTAATTTGATATCGTTTTCAAGGGCTTCCATCTTTCCCATGTGAAGCCGGCCCTACTCCTTACATTCCTTTTCAACCAACCGTCCTACTCCAATCCCGCTCCCTAATTGATCTATGCATGTATTTATCCTATTTTCACCAAATTCCACAATAGAGTACCATTCTCTGCTTTCCCTCCCGACATTCCATCCGCTGCATCTATTTCGCCCACATCTGAGGTTCGAATCGCTTTTTTTCGTCAGGATCTAGATCAATAGGTAACCTTTCAATGGACTTTGCAACAGCTCCGAAGTACAAATCTGAAATACCATAAATCCGACACTACAAACGACTCAATGTATCCCCGGGTGCTAATCTCGTCGACATGGGACCATCACTCCTAATGCAAGAGAGGATTGTCAACGGTAGGGTTTCAGAGTTGAATAGGAGTGATGTTATGATGCTAATCCGCAAAATGAAGTAATCGGAAAAATGGGCGCAGATCAGTTTTCTGAGCTTAAAGCCGAAGCGAAATAGGTATGCCAACGATCCGAAAACATCATTTTCCGCGTCGATTGGTTACACATTAGATCGTAAATGCCGCTATTTCGTTAATATTTACGCTCAAGGCGATATAATATACACGGATCAGATGGAAATGGATGAGGTGCTGCTGTACAGGATCATATCGTGCATGAAGGTAGTGCGTATCGAAAGTCTGAAGGCAAGGAAGATAAATAGCACGGGCCGGCTCCAAAAAAACTGTTTTCGACCAATCACAATCTCAACGTTGACTTCGCATGTCTTTTACCTGTTGCACCCTACACTGCTATGGATTTTTGTAAGAAAGTTAAATTTTTCTTACGGCGAAATGGTTGGACCTTGAGACGAGAGGCAGAATTTGTCGAGATGAATCTTTTCCAGATTGATAAGGATGAACGGCAAACTCGTATCGGATACAAGGATCAGGTACATTGCTCTTGTATGGCTAGGAAATGCATCAAGGTAATGACGTCCCAGTGTAGATGAAATGAAAGGCCTTTCGACTGTACTTAATAGCCGCGCAAGATGCTCGGGAGCATGAGCATCAATCTGAAGCGATAGTTTCCGGATGTGTCAATGCAGCTTACATGGCAACCGGTCGTGAAATATATACCGCTCAACAAGGCCATTTGCGTGGAAGTGGATCAATTCAGCAATTTTGTTCTCCGTAAACTTATCAATGAGACGAACGGCATCCATTTACTTGCACACTGCGATTTAAAGTTTAACGCTCGACGTGGATGCAATTCCACAAAAGCAAATGCCGACCCGATACAGTCAGAAGGGTAAATGGTTCCACGTAGAATCTGACGCTTTTGGACCTTCCAGTGGAAATTTAGCCTATAGCCGTGATGCTTGATGGAAAGAAATGGTCGAAGTGTCCGATTTGCGCGCGAATGCATGTCAAGGAAGTAAGCCTCCGAGCACATGAGCCGCCATAAGAAACAATGCCAGAAGTAGAGAGAACACATAGAGAATAGTAACGAAGATTCCAATAGACAACAGAGACGGACAAAGCTAGCCTCTGCCAATCGGTCTGTCCAAGTGAATGGAAATGAGCACGTTATGTTTCCCGGTGCAGGTGAAATTGAGACGATATACGTCGCCAAGATGAGTGCTTAATTGTCCAATAGTGGCGGTTCAACTATAGTTATGTGTGCCACGCTGCTTAGGCCCTTTAGCTTCAAACATTCTCCCTCGACATCAGTTACTGTTAATGGTCTCCTATACCAGTGTACGAAATTGGTTGGTCAATGCTGATACATGAAGGAAGTCAGCGAGTCAATGCGTAGACTCAGAACATACCAAAAGAGAATATTAATCTTGACGTGCTGCCACACGACATGATGTCTGTATATCGATGTGGTTAGCTCAACTCTGGTAGCCATCATTGCTGGCAATCACAATTCCACGCTGAGTTTCCTCTTGTATCTTTACTTCACGCTTGTGCTTGATTCTCATATCACCAAATCAAATCACTTGTTATGATTGAGCGGTGCGTAGTTCAATTCTTTGCTTAAACAACTTGACTTGAATGTCACTGGAGCTTCATTGATCACTCCAAATTACCGGAGACAAACTTCTTGTTATCCTTTGTTCTTTCCCAGTCCACGTCAGTTATGAACTGATCGAAGAGGAATTCTCATTTACTTCTGTATGATGAAACTGGAATATATATCGGAGAACTCGCAAAGCAGCAGCAGTTAAGCGCTCTTCACTCGGTCATTCCAGGTGTCTGCTTGGGTGACAAATTGGAAATGTATAGGTGCTTGTCTCTTGCATGAAAAGATCCACTTGGTTGCTCAATGCAATGTGATCCTTTTGTGTTGATTTTTTTCTTGTAAACACTCCAGATCCTCTAATTAATTCAGATCAAAAAAAGGCTGATGCTCGTGACGCTTTCAGAAATACATGACGACATATTATGAACAGTATTATCGTTCCACCATTCGATTTGAGTATGAATTGGAATCGAGTGGCTAATAAGTAATCAACTCACCACAACGATCTAAAGCACAAGTACATATCCTCAACTGACATACTTTCTTTACGAAAAGCTCACATTGTTCTGCCTACATTCCATATGCAAGTGAGAGTCTCCGCAAACTAAGAAATCTTATCGGTCTCGAATTTAAGATGCTCGTTTTTTTTTAATCTTTGCTGCAGAAAGATAAAAATTCCATCAGTTCTGCGTTCATTCAGTGCCTATGAGAGTCAAGAAACTTCACAGATCAAAACACGAGCTCATAATTACCCTAATAGAGTTTGTGGATAGATTTCCAATTTGAGAGAAAATTGGCTCAGGCTGTACGATTCGAAAATATCACTCGTTAGAAATTGTCGTGTATACAGATTCCAGACATACGGCTGCCTATAGAAGACTAGCTGATAGTTATTTATAAACTCCCTGATTTTTGGGAGCAGAGAGGGCGAAACGTGACTGCACCACCAATCTGTCTTCCAAGATGTCGTTCAAACGTTTAAAGCGCTAATATGACACAGCAAGACAGCTCTTTCGCTCCGTCTATCGCGACCCCACTACATAATTTGCTAAGGGAAAGCAGCAGCGAGGCGGTCGTGAAAATGGTCTGGTTTTTGTATTCCCAATCACCTCATAAGGTCACCTTTCCTGAACATTAGGCTTAGCTTGGATTGAAAAAGGCTAAAAGGATATGCAAGACTCCGACCATATAAGTGCATCACAACCAGACATGACGTACCGGTACTTTTTTACAAGTTTCTCCCCACGTCATGTTGTTTTTCTCTATTCGACTTTTTTGCTACTTTGTTTTCGCGAAAAAAAGCAAGCCGAACTCTTCATAAACCATACGAAGCCGTCTGTGTACATCTGAGACCCACAGGAAACATCACCAGTACACTCCGTACTGAGTCACGTTCGTCATGCATAATATTCCGGAGCACGAAAAATTTTTGACGTCAGCTCTACTTTCATGCACTTGAAACCTCCAATCACCTTCAGTCCAAGCCACCCATCCTCCATGAAGCCATTCTAACCTGTCAGTATCCATCAACGTACAAGTCTCTGATCATAGCCGATGATCGGTATGAATGTTGTAACTTTCTTTGTACAAAAAACATCTAATCCTACAGCTGCCAAGTACAGTTCCAGCATGATCGGACTGGCTTTGATATTCAAATTTTAAAATAATTAAGCACATTGGCGGTGCTGATTGCACGGTACTAATGATCGTTTTTGTTCGTTTTTACTGCAAGAGGATCCTCATACACTATCCAGAATCACTGGAGTGATATGCACGATAATGCCTCGCTGGTGGTCGTGGGCGTACTTGAAAAAACATCAAGTTGCTACATGCTCTCATCCCGGGAAATATGAGCACCTTCTACAAAGAACAGGGTCTTTTGAACTGAATTTCTAGTCGTTCCAGGAGGGAAAAGTGAAGAGTGAACATTGGTTCCAAGGCCTGGTATGCTCACCTCCATCGTGCAACGTATGTCTCACACGGATATTGTAGAGTATATATCAAACCGGTGATTCCATGATGTGATTCCAATAAGAAGCGCTAGGACGAAAGCAAGCACTGATTTTTGAACATAATGCGACTTAAAGGGAACAATCGCTACTTGGAAAGTAGCACGTAATATTTAAAGACAAATTTGAGCTCGAACAGAGCACCTATTTGTATACACTGCACCGCTGATTAGTGACATAAGCCATATTACCAAACGTAATTCTGTGTTAAAAGCAACGTGGACTTGATCCCTGCGCGGACATATGCAGCTGACAAAAACGGCACAAAAGGTAAATAACGAGTGAAGACTAGGTGAAGAGAACAGACAAGCAGGTTGAGCAGGACAATATAATCACTTCGACCTTTGCCACCACTCACCATAGCAGCTTCTTTTCCTCTCGTTTCGGACATACCCATCATAGCGTCGGATTTCGTCGGTAGACATGTAACGGTCGAAAATTCTACATCGATCACTTCTACATGTTTTTCACCAGATTCCACCCTGCATATCTCGTGCAGTTTCAAATTACTCGGGGTGTTGACCATGATGGTATGCATAATCGTAATGCCAAATCAGCTGTCAATGATATGACTAGATAATCAAGATGAATTGAGCTATCACGACGGCGTGTCAACGGGATGCAAGCATGAAATGAGCATAACAGTCCTGTCGGTACATGTTATCGTATCGCTCCTATCAGTAATTGAAAGCTGAGACTACGTTCTGTCAATTGAGCAACTACACATGTACTCCACATGTGCTTCCATGGGAGTGCTGTGTTCGAGGAATCCTATCGCATACAACTGATGGGAGCGTTCATTTTTTCATTCAATAGCATTGCTTGTCGATCAAACTTCCGTGCAACAGCTTTCTAAAATGCACTAAGATATAGTTGGTTTTCCTCGCATCAACTACAAAGATATCACGTTCTGTCACAATACAGGTGGATGAAGAAGGCAGGTACCATAAATTGCACAAAGTGAGATACAGGAACGGTGTTCGAGGAATCCAATTCCACACAACGGGTGGGCGTATAAAGTTTCTCCATCGGTAACATTGCTTGTCATATATGCAATAACATTATCAGTCTTACAAAATCCTTCGAACAATGAAAGCAATTGAGTCCAAAATTGTCCTTGTAAACATTTATCTTCGCTTCTATGTTTGTTAATCTACCTTACGTTGGCAATTATTTTGCTCTGTCGTCGTTCTAACTGTTTAAATTTGTATTGGATATCACATGCTCGAGATGTTGTCTACTGTGGTAACAACCTGAGGCATCAGGGAAATTTCCAGACTTGGGTGACTTTACTATTGCTCCGTTTCATAGTCGTTATAAATTCACGTAGTGAGGTTGAGGAAGATGCCTTTATTTGGGACATTGCGTACCGTAGAGTGTTTTGCAATCACATGAGTGGATCGCATTTTGAAAACACTATGCCTCTCAACTCCTAAGCGGTTATGAGAAGCTCTCATTCACAAAGGAAGAACCGAATTTTCTATTGTACCGAATATAAGTAGCAGCGAGTACGTCGGACAAAGAGGGACTCTTTCTTTCCGCATACGTGAAACGAAACAGATATTTTGCACGAAACCGCATCATTGATGAATCATAATTTCTTTTCAAGCACGGTTTAGTCATCGCGTTGGGAGTCAGTTACTCTTGCATCATTAAAGTCTCGTTCATTTTCACTAATCATATTACGCAAACGGAGATAGTACATTTGAAACCGATCCAGAGTCGTATTACAACTTCATGGAATTAGGTCATCGAACCAGCATTTTCCGAACGACTGATCGGCCAATTACTGCAAATTAGAGCTCAAAGGGATTGGAGAGGGGGTCCGTACCCAGCTCAGTCTTTTAAGTTGAAGGTGTCTATATTACTAGAATTAGACTAACTGACTTCTCTAGTTGCCTAGGCTATCTTAAGTAACATATATACTTATAAAACCGTTTCGTGAAATACGTGTGAGAGATGATAATATGTCCCTCTGGGCTAGTCCTGCAGTGTGGTACTGTTCACCACTACAGTACGAGAGTGCATCCATCGTGTAACGGATAATTGTTGAAAGTTGTAAAAAGTTGAGGAAAAATGGTCCAAAACTACCGTGTGTTGTAAAAAGGTCCAAAAGTACCGTGGTTTGCACATTGGTGTGCGCCACACAACGTGAGCATAACCAGCCAACTAGGACTAGGATCTGAGTTGCAGTTGCATTTTGACTTGTCTATGCCGTACCCGCAGTAATGATCTTCGGCTTCTGAAAAATCCACCAAATGATCCTTGCGTTGCGAGTTGATCCAGCACCTTTGCAAGCCGAATGCGTTCCTCTTGGTCGTAACACTGTCTTCGAAAGTACCGAACGTGCGCACTAAACGTGGTGTAGATCACGGAAAGTGCTGGAACTGTCGGAGCTGCTGAGCGCTGATCGAACAAACGACGATTCCGATCTGTCCAGACGAAGTGCAGTGTCACAGCTTGCAATGCGAGCCATAATTCTGATATAATCTCTAAATATTCTTTCCAATCTGACCGTACTGTTGGGACAATTGCACATGCAATATGCGTCCAACGTGGTCGAGAGGAGAAAAACTGATCCCAACTAGAAAGTAACTCCCTCCATAATTGTGCCGTGTGATCGAACTCTAAAAAGAGATGTTGATCGGATTCCACTGCCCCACACGAAGGCTGCGTGCACAATATAATGTCGGGCTGAATATCCTTCAAGAACCAGAAACGAGATCGAACCGGCAACATACGAAAGGCTAGACGAAACTGTAAATCCTCGAAAATTGGTAATACACGTTTTCGAAGATGCCGTGATATAGCCATCAAAGTTCTAACTCGTTCTGAATCCAGTGCGTCCGATCTCTCCCGTGATGACCAATGTGTCGACATCGGATGACTCTTGGTTGGTTCGCGAGGTTTCCAGACGATTCGTGAGAGTTGTGAGCGTGGAATAGAAGGAAAAAAATGTTTCCTTTCCTTGCTTTTTACTCCCACGTAAAATGATCTGCCACATGTGGTTGGTGTAATCCAAGTGATGATACCAATCGTCGAGTGGATACGCTGGAGAATCTGAGTGACTTTATTGTAAAGTCGACCAAGCAACTTTTCTTCAGCCATATCCGATGTGTTTAGCTCTTCGTTGTTGTAATAGTTGGCGACGAAATTGTCCTTCGTTGGCCATGTGTCGCTTTCACGAAAAAAGTCTTGCAGGCTTCGAACTTCGAAAAGTGTAAACATTTTTCGAAATGTTCGATGTGGTTCGTCCGCCGTACCAAGATTATACCAAACGTTCTGCGTACTCGGATGACGAGTAGCAGCTTCGTAATGTAATTTTTGGTCGCAGTAAAACCACATCGGCTGCTCCATGTAGTACCGACGGCGTTGTGAAACATTTAAATCTGATATTGAAATGCTCCAATCCATCTGATGCCACATTTATAATGCGTGTTTCCACCATGACGATATGCGCTCCCATTGAACCATTTTCCCATGTCTATTTGGTGCAATGGTGAATATATCCATCGGCTTGTGCGGTCCAAAGGAAGGTTGGATAAGTTGTAATAATTCCGTCGAAGCAGTTGTCCAATTCGCAGGAATAATTGTTGACGCATCGGATGCGAACTGCTGAAGGAATTGAATACGCTGTAGCTTTAATCGTCCCACCAAAAAAGGAACTTGTAGTCCACCATCTTGTCGACGAAGATATAAAAACTCTTTGCTGAGTAGGTGAACATGTTTTAAATCTTTGTTGTGTTTCCGACCAAGCACAAATCGATTTAACATCGATTGCCATTGTCGAATAGTCACTGCTGGTATGTTTACGTGCATCGTATAATGCCAGAAACGTGATAAAATCATCGTCTGCGCAATCAGTAGTCGACCACGGACAGTTCGTGCTCGTCGAAACCATACACCAAACCCATCGTAAAAACGCTTGTCGAGAGTTGAAATAACCATCGAATGAGTTGGTTTCTGGCCGAACGGAATACCCAAATACTTGACCGAATCCTCCGGACCCATTATGGTCAAATTGGGAATACGTGGACATGGCTTGGTCCGATTCAACGAGAGCAAGGATGATTTACTCAAGTTGAGTTTCGCACCCGATCCATCGCAATAGACTTGGACGAGTTAGAGTTGCGTCAAAACACCATTTGGTGTCGCTGAAAGCAATGTCGAATCGTCCGCAAAAAATAATCCAGTTGCGACAGTCGTGCCATTAATCCAAATGCCATGTTCTTCATGTTGACGAAGTAAATTTCCGAAAGGTTCGATCGTCATCAGAAAAAGTAATGCTGAGAGAGGATCACCTTGTTTGACTCCACGTTGTGGTGTGATGGACGGTGTGATATTTCCATAAATTATCAACTGCGCCTTTGTGGTAGTGTACAAAAGACGAACCCAGTCGATGAAGCGTTTTCCAACGCCCATCTTTTCCAAAACGCGAAACATGTACGTCCAATTGACTCGATCATATGCTTTCTCAAAGTCGAGAAAAGTCGCATAAGCTTCCTTCCCACGATGAGTGACCAAGTCTTGAATGTCGGTCAGATGTCGAATATGGTGATGCATTGACCTTCCTCGCACGAATGCTTTTTGATCTTGATGGATCAATTTTGGCAAAAAACGTTGCAATCGATACGCCAACACTTTTGAAAGTACTTTCACATCGACGCTAAGCAGTGCGATCGGTCGATAGTTGCCAGGATCACCTCGTGATCCTTTTTTGTATAAAAGTGTGATTGCCGAGTGACGTTGTGATCGAAGTAAAATTCCTTTTTCCAGCTGATATTCGAACACGATCTTCAGACACTCTCCAAACGTTTCCGGATCAAGCTGACAAAATGCAGCTGGTAGTCCATCCATACATGTAGAAGAACTACTCCGCATGTGCTTGATCGCTTCCGCCATCTCGGTCGTACTTAACCGAGTGGAGAGACGGTCTTGCTCTGCTGAGGCAAGGGAAACTTGAATCGATTCGAGTAACTTTTTTTGCTTTCTTGCACTTGGAACATTTGAGTCGGTCTCTGAGCTATAAAGAGAGCCCATGACACCACCCCAATGATCTCTGAATTCTTCAATAATCTCCCTCGGGTTCGATGTCACGGTACCACATTTTTTTGTAACATTTTCGATCGGCACGCGACGACAAGAACTATCCGAAGGGCGACAAAAATGCTTGGAAGAGTTCTCCATATGCTTCACGTGATGGTCGAAACTTGTATCTTGGTTGTATTTCGCGTTGTTTTCGACTGAAATCCTAAATTGTTGGAGACTCGATTCGTAAAAATACCGTGACTCATTGGTGTCTTGGATGCGATATCGAGCTGCTGCGAATTCCAAAACACGCTGGCTAGACTCAACATCACGTCGGCTATCTTTTGCAACCTTTTGTTTAATGCGTGGAAGCTGTTTCTTGATTTTCGTCTTCCAACTTTCCCACATTTTACCGGGATTCGAAGTTGTCCGTAACTGCTCGAGCACCAAAATCGCTTCCAATTTGATTGCGTGGACAACTTTAGGATATTCAAATAGTCGTACTGAACATTTCCAATACCCTCGACCCGGAGATTGAGTTAAATTTGCAAAAGTTACTTTTTGTGCCAGATGATCTCCCGCATGTCGTGGACGAAAATACTAATCAGAGGTTCTGTACACCATATTGAATAGCTCTTCCGACATGCAGATGTAATCAAGTCGATTCTTGCGCGGTAATGGTCCTGTAAATACTTTTTCAGTCGGATGTTGGATTCGCCAAGCGTCTACCACACCCAACTATGAAAGCCATTCCAAACACGCTAATCGACTTGGTTCGTGTCGAACTGTTCTACTCGAAGCATCGATAGCTGGATCGAGTGGTGTGTTGAAATCACCAAATACGATATGTGTTGCGGTCGATTCGAAAGTGTTGGAAAGAAATAACTCATAAAAACCCACTCGTTTCTCGGCCTTGACCGGTGCATATACATTGTGAATATACACCGGTGCATCGTGAATGATAAGACGCAAAACCAAATAACGATTTCGAATGTTTCGTTCGGTGAGTTCTTCAGCTGTTGAGTAATCGGGAAAGTCTTAACGAAGGATTCTCATGACGCCGCCACTGCGGTTTTGAGTCGGATGGAGAAAAGCACTGTTGTGGTCATTGACAAACATTATGTGTTGCATTTTTGAGGATAATAAAAACTGAAATGAGTCCAGTTGGTTGCGATCGTGAAACTTGGTTTCTTGAACACAACAAATGGAGTGTTGTGAAAGGATGTGGTCGATAAAAAGATGACCATTTTTATGAATTCCATTAACATTCACTGTGAGTGCTGAGACATTGTTCCACGTTGAAATAATCGAGGAGCCCTTAGCATTCACGCTGAA
The DNA here is from genome assembly GCA_905220665.1 of Albugo candida. Taxonomy (NCBI): domain Eukaryota; phylum Oomycota; class Peronosporomycetes; order Albuginales; family Albuginaceae; genus Albugo; species Albugo candida. The sequence continues at coordinate 140,034 of CAJNAR010000183.1, forward strand.
GTGGACCGGCAATCAGACTCATTTCACCATCTTCTTTTGAGAGATGAAGTGTTGCTTTCTCTTCAGGGAAAAAGCTGAGATTGACTGAGAGCTCGCCAATATCGCCACAGAGAAGTCCTTGCCATTTACCACCAAACCATTGAGACCAACACTTTATGCCCACATCGGAGCGTAACAAGATGAGCACATTGATGGGGAGTAAACGACAATGGTGACCCGGAATCCAGATCACTGGTCTATCGGTGAGATAGTGGATCCAGTGATCGTTTGTGTAAAATATCGGGGCAGTAGACATAAATAACAATTCCAATAATGCGAGAGCTTTGGTCGCCCGAGTCAAACCGTGAACAGTGTCCGGCACTGACTTCCACCACGGCATCACTTTCTCGAACAATACAGCTCTCTTTAAGGGAACTTTCCACCAACGTGGCGATTCCATCGCGTCGTAAACGTGACATCTTCGCCGAGATTGTGCGCTGCAAAAACGCGATTGATTAGAAGTAGATGTGCTACTTCGTCCAACGCAGGATCATTCGACTCCATGCATGAAATAAGCACCCCATGCATAGTGATGGGATGATCTAATGCTGCCCGGATGATTTGGTCCGGGTTAGTACAAAATTGTACCAGCCGACGCACATGAGGGATGCACGCATCGGCTTGAACCAGCTTGTCCGGTCGAAGCTGGTGGAGTGCTGTTCTGGAATCCATTTCCATGAGCTCTCCGATTTGACCAATTCGAGTTGGGCGCTCTGCTTTTTCCACCGTTGTATGACGCTTCTTCTAAAAGTGGGCCGCCTCTTTCGAAGTGGCTTTCTCTTTTGGCATCCGTGCTTTCGCGGGAATAATTTGAATGCGGTTGCCATGCTCCGGATTGGCAACCGCTTGGACTTCTTCGACTTCCACCTCCATGGTTGCGAGCACAGCAAAGTAATTGCTTGTCGCCAACGTCGGGAGCGCCCGATGTGGTGCATTGGAAACCATTTGGTCGAACGGCTCAGTCCGATTACGCTTTCCCCGTGTCCATGCCAACTGCATGTATGTGTCACCATCCTTCTCCACCCGTGGATGGGAAGATGATTGACTTTTCAATTGGAGGATTGGGGGAGTAGGCTGAGATAAGGCTGGTGACCCTGGTGGTGAGATTGAGGGAGGACCGTTGAGCTCCAACGAAATTTGGTCGGAATGTTTTCGCTCCGGTCGCCTCGTCTCCAGTTCCTGAATTTGAACTGGCTTCTCCACCTTTTTAGGGACCACCGCGACTGTTTTTGGCGTGGTTGTTTGTTTTTGTTTTTCATGTTGTCGTTGAGCTTGTTTTTGCTTCTGAGGTTGAGTGTGATTTGTGTTTGTTTTTTGTTGTTGTGCTTCTGTTTGTTTTCGTTTGGCTGTTGTCGCGCTCCCGTGGATAATGCAGCACCCAAATCCAAGCAGTAAGGACCACGTTGACCAAAACGTGGTCGTTCCGTTGGAATAGGAGCATTCTTACCCCGTACTGGGTAAAGCTGGTTGTCGTAAGCGATTTGTTCAATCACTTTACCAACTCTAACCAGTTGTTGGGGACACGTCAAACAGCCAAAGTAAACTCGCCAAGTCGACATCACCACTTCCCTGGTGGGAATCGTCTCGCGAAAGGTGTCATACACCACTTGACACCCGAGTTGGTGAAGAGCACGGAGAATGTTGTTCCGTTCCTCCTCCACGCCCACACCGAACACATCGAGGTAGTACTTTGTTTCAAGAGTATCAAACTCCCGAAAAAAGTACTTTTCCCCAAGGATAGTCACCGGCTGACACTCCAACTGCTGGCAGGCATCCGCCGTGGTGACCATCACCCTAATGTTGCCCCCAGGCATTTTCGACACCTGAGCGATTGACCGGCTCTCCAGTAGGCTTTCAAAAACCGGATTACCGTGGTCTCGCATCAGGGATGTTAGGCATTTGGGGTACGGGTCAAGGACTGGCCCGTCTCCAAGACCATCGGGAAGGTTGCTTTCCGGATTTGGAAAGGTCTTGCTGCTTCCAATTTCGCAGACAAAACAGACCAATCCGGGTGCTCCCCATTAGCATATAGCTGCAGTATAGCCTCGATATCCGAGGCTTTTGGCTTTGGGAGCTCCACGCGAAATTCCGCCCGAGCTCTAGCCTGGTCCTTACGTAAGGACTCCTGCGACTTGATTATTTCTGCCAAAGTGGGACCTTTGGTGTCGTCCACACTTGCAGTTGCAGTTGCCTTTGGGTCACTCTGTGACGAGGCAACGACAGTACCGCTTGTACCACCGGTACCACATCCTACACCGGTAGTACCGGTATTACCCTGTACCGTCACACTGGGGGTGAGGGTACTTTCCACGTCATCACATAGGGGTGATGACTCATCAACAATCATGCAATCCGCCAAAACAGGGTGACTCATGAGGGTTGCCACGTCACTACAAGTGGACGCTAGCACCCTTGGTTGTGTCGATATGTCGACTTGAACCATTGTTTTCGAGACGAAAGAGTTGAAAAAAGTAGTTTTTCGAGTTGTTTTGTACTAGCTTGGCGGGTTACTTAGTAGCCGGCAAATTGAGAAGTCGTACCCAGCTCAGTCGGTGAGGCACTTGAGCGCATGGACCACCGACCGGAGGTCGTTAGTTCGATCTCAGGCAGTGTGGGCAGCGGTTTGAGCCCACCCAAGCAATAAGCTTGGAAAATATCTGCTTCCCTAGGTCTGAAGTCAGCCTTAAGTGATATTCTCACGGTCAGGGGCTCATGATAGGATAAGGAAGGTAGTTAAAGAACCAGTTAAACAGTGTATTGAAACTCTTGACAAAGTAATCACTTGATTGAACTAGATTCCAGCAATATTTAGGTGAGCATGCTCTATACCATTTGGGTATGTATTCACTGTACTCTGCATTTCATATATTTGTAACCCACGAATTCAATTTCTATACTGACAACGTCAAATTTCCAAACCTTTTTTTTTTGCTCAACCAACACGCACAGTACCCAGACAATGTTACCTCGCTCTTCAAGATTCTCTCGAGATCATCAACAACAACCGTCGCAATGTCGAACCTATATTTCCATATCATTTTGGCATCCTTTGGCTAGTTCGCACTACGCCGAAACATGTCACTCGTTATCCTCATACCTCGGTCAGAATCGCGAACCCGGAAAGTATGCTTACGATACTTGCAGACAACGTCTGCATGTGCGACAACGTCCTTTCAATGGAGGTGTTAGGTGCCAATGCATACAACATCATTGAAACAAGCCTAGGTGAAAAAGTCAAGTGCGAATTCTTTAACGTGGACACTGGCAAAGCAGAGTTTACTACTGGAGTAGGAAGCAGTATTTACGGAGAAGAATTTCCGAAAATTGTTCCTGGTTTTACCACAATAAATGGATGTAGCACTGAAACACAGTGTGAGCAGACTAACAAATTGGCAACACCCACTTGCGAGAATAAAGGGAACCTGTTCCGGAATGTGGCTTTCATTTATAAGGACGGATTTCCATTCAACATGACATACGCTCCGTCTCTTGAGAATTGTGTTGCTGAATCGAAGGGTCCATACATCACCTACGATGACGAAACAAAACGTTGTCTTGAAATGGACAAGATTCATTCCATCGTTGCCAGTGATGGTTTCACATCTGGGAATCGTACAAGTAGATTTGAGAAGTGAGGTGTCGAATCTTTGCAAATGAAACAAATTTCCATAAAAATCATGTCTTTGCCTTGTATTAGTCTCTTTACACACGCAACCAACCACCCTTCTAAACAGACCTTCTTCTTGTCCGCTTTTGGATCAAAATGTACATAGATACAAAGCGTTCCCTCCGCGTTGTTGATTCTTGACGCGCAAAAATGATACTGGGCCAGGTGAAGACGTAGAACGATAGTCTATTGACTCGTTTTTCACAAAGTATCACTGAGGTCACTCCTCCTTTTCCTAACACAATGGCGCTCACCAAATCCTGGACATGACAGCAGTTCTTCTGCTATCACACTTCACACTGCTTTTCATTGCGTCATGAGCGAGCTATTCGAAACAAAGGTATAAGCCAGAGTTGTCCAATGATTCAAGTCAATTTTAAACTCGTATATTTCCCACCCAATTTGAAAGACTTCACAGAGGAGAAGGTTTCACAGCTATCATACTTCCGATAGAAGCAATACGTGTACAGTAAGAGAAAGCAGCGTCGTCTTTCTTTGTTTCGGTATCTTTAGAGGCGTTGCTATTTGTCGTCACCTTACTGTCACTTGAAAGCAGCTAATCCATGTAGCTATCGGTCTTGTGTGACTGTGATTCATCACGAAGCGAGATACAATATCGAACAGGTGAATGCTCACCATTTTAGAAACAAAATGACTTCTATCTTTTTGTTAGCTTGCAAAGTGAAGGCGCAAAATGAGTCAAAACGTTACTATGTCAAGACGATTACCTTGCGTTAAGCGGTCTACATTGCCTTCGTAAAATACCATGCGGATTAGTACGGGAATACAAACTGGTGCTGTGATACGAAACAACGGAATCATTCTAATCTCCTATTTCGTTTCTGCGGTTGGAATCCTCACCTGGTGTCAGGTTGCAATAGTAATGGCAATAAATTCGATCTGTCTTATGTTGACTCCTCGTTATTGCTTATAAGTGCACCAAATCATATCGCAAAGATAAATTCGAGCTTTTCATCTTCGCTTTTCTGCTTCATGATGTGAAATCGGAATTATTTTTTCTTAGTAATTGATTTCATCGTATGGGTGGGGACACACGGCTTTGATGGATCCATGCAAACGAGCTACTATCTCGTTGACCTTTACAATTTTCATACCTATTAGCTGGCAACTATGCATTGCTATCATTGTTTATTTGTACACAGAGAGTGAAGTTCCAATTCTGATCCATTAGTTCTTAATTCAGATGTCAAATCAACGCTACGTCTGTTGTAGTTTGCTTGATTTTTGATATGAGAATGTTGGCTTCTACAAATGTGCTTCTTCATCAAGATCATGGTTCCGAAAACTTTCTGAGCATGCAATCCAGTTGTAAGCTCGTATCTGACATGTCGCTACCAAAACATCGACAACTCCGATCCACGTAGTGTAAAGAAGGATGGATCAACAAAAAAGAGCAGTCATGGCCCTTTTTTTCATTTCGATTCTAATCCTAGTGCATTGTTCCACTCACTTGATCTCGGACATGTACAAGGCGTTCTTGAAGATTTTATGCCTGAGTTGTTTTGCAAACTGCGAGGTCGCTTTAACTTCTTGGAAGAGAAACGAACGAGTCGGTAAAAGAGACACTCTAGGAGGGAGAGGAAGATCAAACTGCCGGAGAATGCTGACGTTCAAAAGTCAACTTGATAGGTTAGCCGTATATCCAATAAAAAATTGTTTAAATTGTTTTTTCCTTCGTAGTAAAAGCAATATTAGAGTGACCAGTTGATGCAGTAAATGATGCATGCTTGATCGGGGCGATATTTTGGGAACTGCAGGAGTTGATTTTCATGAAATAGATCGTTCTTTTCGTTTGAGTATTCGTTATACTTCGAGAATAAGGGGCCATCATAAGTAAACGTCTTTATGAATACTTCTGATTTCGTCACGGTCGAAAAGGTCCGAGTAATTGTAAGGCGCAGTTGATCAGTCTTTTTGCATCGGTTGTGTTACTACTGGTACGATAAAGTATCAGTGATGAATCCATAAATCAAGCTATCATTCTTGTCATTCGTTCCCGATTTTGTAATCTAAAATACATCAGTAGGCGAAGGCACAACCTAAGCGAGCTCATGGGATGTTTTGCTGATACCCTAAGTAGCATTGAAGACAAACTTAAGAGACGGAAACAACACCGCTCTCGCTTTGACGACTCGGCACGCGCTTTTTTCCCTCCGCATTCGGCGATGTTCTCGGAACCATAATCACAACCAAGAAACACACACTAATATCGCAGTCGACATTTGATTTTTTCTGCGATATCAGTTGGTTGACTATATTTACATAATGGAAGCGTTCTCTTATTTCAAAAGTGAAAACAATCTTTACGCTTTCATGGCATACTTATCACAATTGTGTACTTGATATATGAAAAAATCACTTGCGGAATGTGGCTCTCTGTGCCATGAATGTTCCTTTTCTATCTTACTTCGCTTCGTTTATGAAAAAAGACATAAGCGAGCAACGTGTAAAACAGCCAGAATCTATTTGCATGATTGTACGAAGAGTTACTCTTGTACAGGTTTTCTAATAAAAACAAATTGCGCCCTATTTCCCATTATGTAGCAGTAAATGCCATATTGTATACCACGCAAATATTTGCCAACCCAAGTGCGTGACCATTTATGTATGCTTGATGATGCTGATTTGGTTCTCATATGGTCATATATCTCAGTGTATTTGCATCCAACAAGAATCTCTGGTTGTTGGAGATTGATCTTGATATTCTGATACCGCTGTCTGAAGTTATCTTTTACTGGATAGCTTCCAGCTTGCAGTAGGTCCTGGTATGCACTTAAAACCGACGCGTATTTCGATCAAGCTCCACCGAATAGACACCAAAATTGCAGCCATGTCAACGTCCAGCTTCTCACTAATGTCTGATTTCATTTTCAATCCTAATCCCAAGCCTTGTGCGGTTCAATGCTGTGCACTTCATCTTCTGCAAGTTATTTTGAAGTTCACCGGTATCAAGCTGCTTTCATTTGGCTATTAACAAATGATGCTGCACTCGCTTTGCCTCCGCAACTAGACCAGTAATTGTCCACCGTCTTTGGAGGGCGTCAAACCTCTTTGGAAACAAATGCGGCCACGACAAGGTATCTGAAAAGCGTACTAGTATAGAACGTGTGTAGAAATAATTGAAGACTGTCACGTCCTATTAATCAAATACACAAAAGGATCACACTCTTTCCGGCGCTCCGATTGTCTGGTATGAGAAGAATGGTCAAATGACCCATTTACGGTAAAAAATGTATCATATCTACTGAATGTACACGGCGATGGGTGACACAAAGATTAGTAAATTGGCTGCAAAGTAATACAATCATTCTGCAGTGCAGCATCAGATTAGCGTGCACAATATAGATTTCTATTCCTCGGCTATACAGCGGCAGCACACAATAATATATGATACTTTGAATGTCAAGGTAAAATCCTTGTCAGCAAAAGAAAAAACAAAATCTCATTTATTTATTTTGATCATTTATCGGACCGTTTGATCCTGAGGTTTGAGTAGGTTTAATGATGCCAAACGTGTACTTGCCATCGACGTTGTATCCGAACTCGATATGGTGAGTCTTGACAAGCGCAGCGCCAATGAACCAATTACAATTGCCACTCGGTAGAACGGCAAAAAAGCATTTGTTGTTCTTTATCTTCCCAAAGTAATTTTCCTTCGAAAATACAAAAGCTTAGATGACGGCATGGGACTTCAGGAGGGCGACGGTCAACAGATACAATATTGCACTTAATTTGCACGAAAGCTGGATATGCCATCTACCAGCTCGGCTTCAGCTCTCAGATGGCGGGAGAAAGTGCGTAGTTTAACGATCGATTCATGGTCATTTATCACATCGAAAATAGTAGGATGTCCGATGAAGTTTTGCAAAACTCGGCTGTGGGTAGCTTTGGATGCTTCTGTATCTGATGCATGAGTAGACTGAGAATGTCCAGAAATAGTAACCGCTGACTCTCATGCCAATCCATCAATGAAGAAGCGGATAAGAAGCATTAGAAGAAAGGATGATTTTCAGACTTGTACGTAGTTGAAGCATCGTATCATATATGAGTGCTATCCTTGCTCGATACATCAGGCATAGAAAAAAGGCTCATATTGTCCAAATTATTGGTTTGTGCGATAGTATATTAGCACAAGACTGATCAGACGGGTCAAAGGATAAGGATGATGCAGATGCGGATTGTTTACACCTACAAGGGACAGTGCTTCATATAAAATAAATTGTGTCCGCGAGATGTGCTTTGTCTTGCAGGCACTTGGGACATAACAGGTGGAGAGCGGGCTCACACAGACATATGATCAGCTTGTCTTTTTTCCCAACGTTCAAACGTCCCGCTTGGATAGTTTCCACTATGCGGACTGCACGCAAGAAAAGGTTTTGATTGGATAGCTTTGCAGGCGAAAAAGAAACAGATATGAGGCTGTCCGTCGAGGCAGTTTTCTGTCAGTTGGCGTTGCGTATCCCTCCAAACGATCAATCAGAAAGCTCTCATCCCAATCAACACTCCCAGATGTGGGTGGAAAGTTGGCAACTTGGGTAATTTAAATTTAATGATCCTTTTGACGACTCACTTTTACAATTATATCATATAATCACTCTTTCTATATGTCCATGATAACACGAAAGCAGTTAGAGAACATCTATACTGTTCAACGATGGTGAAATGGTCATGCGCTTCTTCTACTTGATGTCTATAGTGACAAAGAGACTTCCCGATAGAGTTGAGTCTTTAATCCGCGCGATCCTACTTTCAATTATAGAACCGTAATGAGAAGAAGGAAGACGATTCGTCGAACTCTGCAATTCGCTGTTCAGCTAACTTCTCTAAGCGCTTATTCGAAGTTGCAAAATCCGATGGGCAATGACTGCACCTGCTAATGGGGAAAACGACACCACCCATTGACGTGTTTGGTCCCTTCAAACGCAGCTATCCCGCTGCCCCTCCACCGCACGACGTTTGTTAATCATTCCTTCACTAATACGATATGATCTATTTGCAACCCACGAAAGTCTGGAACCTGAATCTGTAGCCGAATGAATTCTTTCACATGTTCCTCGACCTTCTTCCTCATACTATCTGTGATTTTAGACTTCTTGAGTCGCTCGTCAGGAAGTCCAACTTTTCGTCCCACTTCAGTAGCATTCATTTCAGGAATAGGAGTTGTGACCGTCATTTTCGGTAGCTTCGTTGCGTTTTTCCATGGTGCGAGTGCTTTGTCATCTCGCCTATCCGATTCAGTACAGTGTTTGTATCGGATTGGATACTTGACTACCTAGTGAATGATTTTATAGCATGGCTGTATAGAACGTAACAGAGCTTGTGTGTGTTAATACCGCGTTGCCCTTTGTACAAAACTGAAATTGTGTATGTGTGTCAAGAATGCAGTGCCGTCTTTAACAGGAAGGAACTTGCGGTCTATGCTCAGTAATGATGGAAGAACGGAATTCAGCAGCAAAAACTACAACCAAGTTTATCCGTACCTAAAGTCGCGGTATGACCCGTACTTTGACTTGAAAACAAAAGTCGCACATACGAGAAGTCATCTGAAGAAAATGAATGTGATGCTGGGACTCTGATCGACTTTGGTTCAGAGATAGTCCAGAAATGTCTAGTTATATCATAATGTCAAATGTAGTAGCATGAAAGCTCTTCGCATCGGCAATGCCACGCTATATCGCAGTAATCTCATTGTAGAGTAAGCGTCATATAGCATGGACGGAATTAATAAGCGCTAAAGCGTACGAGTGATCATCTTTTCATGCGTACTCCTTTCCATCCATTTAGACGATGACTCCTTTGACCATTTCTGCATTTCTCATGTACTACATGGAGGCAAGGAAATAGCGGTGTTGGGGTATAGAATAGCGTTGGATTTGAAGTCACATCCATCTACAAGCTTACCAAAGCGGGTATTAGCCAATTGGCTTCCTCCGATTGCACGCTGAGACCTACAGTCTTGAATAGAAAACACTACGATCAACACTACATGATATGAAAACCTTTTGCGTTTTTTTACTCAACGTACTTCCCAATATGTCTCAACCATTTCTCTGATAATCTGGCCGCATAAAAAGGATAGTCGACACCTTTTTCATGCAAAGGGTCGACGAAACGGTATGCAATCAGATCTTCTTTTATATCCATGATTACGGAAAGCTGTCTCAGTATTGACGTACCCAGCGTAATTGTCTCACTTGACGTGTCTTCAACGATATCGATAGTACAAATCCCATTCTCACCCTCGACGATATAAGTTTCAGATAAAATCATGAAAATTAATGTGTGCGAGTGTATTGTAGCAAATGTAAGTTTATCGTCAGCATAGCCACGGAGATCGAATATATCTTGGCATCCAATTTCGTAATGACCATTGTTGTATATGAAACCGATATCTTCGAGATAGTTGCAGAATCTTTCATAGGCGTCTATTGGCAATGTAATTGGACCAATACTGGGGTTGAAAGCGATAGGTTTCTGAATTTAAAAATCATGACCTGCAGGAATGATCGTGGACGATTCTTGAAGGGTCTTCTCAGAGATGAATTGTTCCAAAGACGTGTATTGGTCGAGGTAAATGCGTTAGTCGTTTTTAGTACATAATCGAAAGATACCTTTCATATGTTTAACCAAATAAAGAGGATCCATAGGTTTTGTCTCTGGAGTAAAGTGCACTATATTTTCCACGTAGAGCTTATCTAGATTCTTCCAATCAACGTTCCATGAGAAATGTTCAATATTCCTTTTCTTCCTTTCAGATACAACCGGAAATATTTCGCAGTTTTTCTTCAACATTGATGTCAACGATGACGTCATAGTCCGAATGATCCTTTTTCGGGTGGTCTACTCGCCCGTCCAAAATTTTTACCGGAGGAATGATTCTTATTTCCACGCCTTTCTTTAGTCGTTAAGCCAGCCTCATTCCACATATCGATCAGTTTCAGGTATCGTGCGTGTTCTCCAGGCGCTGGGAATACTGCGACAACAGCAAGAATGAAAGAGCTCAAACTTCGGACCATCATTCTTTCTTGCTTATTGAAAAGTGATGATGGTAGCTGTAAGCAATCTAGTGCGAGGTAGGCTTAATAGTAAAATATTCAGGAAGGAAAGAGAATGTAATCAGTTTGAACGTACCATAAAGAGTGCAACGATCACTCCCTCATTCAGACCAATGCCATGGTTACGAAACAAATAATTCAACGAGAGATTCTGATTATGTCGGAAATGTTTTTCTTACATCATGGATTGCGTCTGATGTGAGCCAAAATGACCAGCAAGCAAACTCCCATCTATACAAGCATGTCATCGTTTAGTGTTTAGTTTTTAGGGTGTAGTGTGTAGTGTGTAGTGTGTAGTGTGTAGTGTGTAGTGTGTAGTGTGTAGGGTTTAGTGTGTAGGGTTTAGTGTGTAGGGTTTAGTGTGTAGGGTTTAGTGTGTAGGGTTTAGTGTGTAGGGTTTAGTGTGTAGGGTTTAGTGTGTAGGGTTTAGTGTGTAGGGTTTAGTGTGTAGGGTTTAGTGTGTAGGGTTTAGTGTGTAGGGTTTAGTGTGTAGGGTTTAGTGTGTAGGGTTTAGTGTGTAGGGTTTAGTGTGTAGGGTTTAGTTTAGGGTTTAGGGTTTAGGGTTTAGGGTTTAGGGTTTAGGGTTTAGGGTTTAGGGTTTAGGGTTTAGGGTTTAGGGTTTAGGGTTTAGGGTTTAGGGTTTAGGGTTTAGGGTTTAGGGTTTAGGGTTTAGGGTTTAGGGTTTAGGGTTTAGGGTTTAGGGTTTAGGGTTTAGGGTTTAGGGTTTAGGGTTTAGGGTTTAGGGTTTAGGGTTTAGGGTTTAGGGTTTAGGGTTTAGGGTTTAGGGTT